>VZSZ01003430.1:450521-558599 GCA_013398815.1 Ibidorhyncha struthersii
ACGGACACGGGGTGCGGAGGGGGAGTTAGGTGCACATTACAGTTGTAAGTACTATTTTATAAGTCTGTTCAGAAGAGCTGCATTTCTGTTATTGAAGGGGAAACGTGCTATAGAAAGGAACAAATTACATTAGTGGTACTATTTTGAAATGTAATGATATGTTAACAGTTTTCCCAAAGCAGTTTAACTATTTGTGACTAAGTGTGCAAAATATGCTGATAGAAGAAACGTACAGATAAAAGTAAAAAAAATAATGAATGCCTGTTGAAAAAATTGTTTTGAAAGAGTGAGCTTACTGAATAGGTAATGCTGATGAGATCTTTAACACTACTTGGCCTGCTAGAAAGTAGCTGGTGCTGCTCCCTGTACTTCTTTACTCCCTGTACCTTTGTTACCACAATTACTTACAGAAATTATCTACACATCAGGTTGAGAATAATCTATATGTATTCCTAGGAGAGAAATGCTGTGAATATGCCTCTCCTGCTGATTGTAGTGCTGTATTCCTATATACTGCTTTCCTGTATTTACCACTCAGAATTCATATATGCAAAGTTACAGATGCTAATTATTTTTCACAAGAAAATATAGGGGCTAACTTTAACTTGCTGCTGTCACACAGTGCTCTAACAGCTGTCCTTGAGGGACAAGAATTTAGTGTCTCAGGAAAGTGACTGGGCAGAGATAGAGGTGGAACAGTTTATAATTTGTCCTTAGTAAGCAATTTGTATCTTGTATGTCTTTTTTTTAATCTATCTATAAAAATAAGTAAATAATTTGCAAATTCACTCCCTTCTTCCTCAACACTCTTGAGTTTATTGAACAATTGTAAATAATACATTGGGTTTTAGTCTACCAGTGCCTGCTGATTTATGTGTTCCTGCTGTTCTAGACCCAGTGCTTGTTTTGCCTGACTTCTGTTAGGACATGTTTTGTATTTAGCAGCCTAATCTATGAACTGACTTGATTTTCAAGGGAGAGAGGGAAAGAGTTTCTCTTTTCATAGCTAGGTCTTTGACTGGAGCTGATGCCCAGCCTGCTGGATTGTTAATCGCCATTTCAGTGTCTCATTTGTTCATCATTACTTGAGTACTTTCCCTCCTCTTAGGCCTGGGTTGTTATAGGAATAGTGTTTCAGTGGCGAACTCTTGCCTTTTCTTCTCAGGTACCACATATAATTAGGTGAAACTTGTTAGCAGGACCATTTTAAACGTGCCTGTTATTGTAGGATTTGAATTTATTTCACTTTCATCAGCACAGCCTCTTATTGTTGTAATGCATACTTACTGGCTAGAAAGAGGCTGTTACAAGGGGTGTTTACAGGACTCTGCTGTAGTCTAAGGAAATTCAGAAAGGCTGGTTTGCAGCCTGGTCCAGTTGCCAGCCTCTATGGCAGCTTTCTTGCATAGTTATTCTAGCTGTGAATTTACAAATGAGTACCTCAACACACCAGGGAAAAAACTGAGTGGGCTCCATTGGATACAATGCAGATACTACCTTGTACAAATGTTAAGGTGTTTGGAGGCTTTCTTCCTGGTCTGCTAGACTTGAATCTCAGCCATTTTCATTACATTTTGGATCTAATCCAGCATATGTATTTCCTTTTAAAAACAAACAGGCTAGTTTTTATTTTCCTACCAGGTAGCCTCTATAGTTTCAGAGAGTGGAAAGCAGGGTGCTGTGCGGGAAGACAGAACACGTTTATGTTGAAGCATTCTTTACCTGGACTGCTTGTTACTAAATTTTCTTTCCCCCCTCATTTCTCTCCATTCCTATGCCCTACCTCAACCCTATTTTGAGGATTCCTCTGCTTTTTTGCATCTTAACCAAAACATTCTGGGCTTTGATGACTGCCCTGTTAGCCTAGCAGAGCTGATTTCACTCCCTTTAGGTCATCTAGCACTAAAAGGAGAGCTGCACAATGGGCTTTTCTTCTGCCCCCAAGCAAATGGGATGGGTAGAAAGTAAAGTTTGATTATGTACATACAGGCTTTGGATCTGGATCTAATATCTTTGAACTCTTAATTTCAAGCTGTTTTCTAAAGCAGATTTTTGTTACAATGATCATCAGCTTGATGTGGATATATTGTGAATAAAACCTTCATCTTCAAACCTGAATCTTAAATTTTGAGACTTATTTTTTTGTTGACAGTCTGTACAAAATGGTAATGGTAAAAAAGTGTCTCGTGGTGGTTTTAGTGCTTGCCTTCCTGAGATTCAGTGTTTCAGCAGGGTACACATCCAGCATAAAAGGTTATAAAGATATTGAATTGATGATATTACGCTGGTAAATGTAACATAACCTGCAACAGGCAAAAGTGATATCTGGATCGTAGGTTTTGTTTTGTTGTTTTCTTTGACATTTGGATGGTGCAACTCTGGGTTTGCTTCCTTTGAATAACAAAAAGACGGGTTTAGTATGCCTTTTCTGCTATGAAAGTCCTTACAAATATATAAAGCTAACTTGTACAGCTAACTATGTAAAGTGACTGGATGAGAACTACCAAGCAGTTTTTCTGGCTACTGTTAAATCCTGTTGCCCCACAAACAGAAGACTTCTCAACTCCATCAGCTGGGCACTGGCTGTTGTTACTGCCTGGTTGGTGTTACAGGTGATGCTTGTGATGTCAGCGTTGCTGCTTCAGCTTCAGGCTGGATCACACAAGCATGGAATTGAGTTCAACATGTTAAAATCTAAATAACCACTTCCATATTTTATGGCATTGAAATGAGATAGCTTTCTCAAGAAAAAGATGTGAGAAAATCTGGGCAACTTTCACAAATTTCATGACTCAGTGAGATTTTCCAGCTTTGTCTTACAGTCCATTTGGAGAGAATTTCTATGGGTCAGTTTTAGATGATGTTAATTTTCTAATGGATCCAACAAACACACGTTCAAGCAGTGACTGAGGAACAGGATTGAAAGAATCGGAGTGTTCTTTGTTTAAATAATTGAATTAAAGCATCCACTTAATTGGGAAAGATTAGATTTCTGAAATAAAGCTTACCAAATGAAATGGAGTGTAAACAAGTGTTAATTGATTACTGTCTTGCCTTATACATTCTCAAAAGGATTTTGCATAAGCTATGGCAATGTAGATTTTTTTGTTATTTAATACACTGATCAGTTATGCAATTTTGGTATTCATTTATACAAAATAATTTCCGAAAACACTATTCACTGTGGAACAGTGGACTCTGGAAAATATTTTGGATCAAATAGCCTTTGGGACATCTTTACTTTCGGACATCTCATGTTGTTAAAATAGGGAAAGTAGTTTAAAAAATGTGATGTGAGAAGAGATTGGAAGTAAAATTTAGCTGTGCTCTGCAGAGGGTACTTTAAAAATTGCTCATGTTGAGAATTGCGCTGTGAAGATTGATTCTAATTTTCTCTGTTTTTATTCAGTTGACCTTGTTGCATATGAGATACATATGTATGTGTGTCAATTAAGAAAGCAAGAAAAATATAGTTATGATCATTTTTGTGATTTAATAGAATTCTCTCTCTTGTTTTAAAAATGTGCTATAAATTTTGAAGAGATGGTAAAAGTATTTGACCAAATATTCTTACTGAAACCAGGTTTAGCAACATTTTTATAGTATGTACTTGAGAAGTGTAATTTGTGGCCAACTGCCACAAATTTTGAGTGAATGAAAATAAACATCCAAGGACAAGGACAGTTTTATGATTTTGTGGAAAAGGCATAGTATACTTTTCCATTTTTTTTTGTGCACTTCAGAAATCTGGGTAGATATTTTGAGGTGCCACTGATCTACCAGGAAACCTGGTCAAACTAAATGAAAGACAGTCTTATTTTCTTGCCTTAGAAGCATCTTTGTTTAGAAAATGACTTTTGAAATTTAAATTCTGCATAGCAAGAACTTCAGAGATAAATGAGACAAAGAAGTAGATATATGTGTTCCTTGAGAATTGCATATATGTATCTTGTAAATAGATTTGAATAAAAAGACAATCAGAAGTATGAGAGGGAATTTCATGTTATTGAAAACGGAAGTGCTTTATTTTTCATTGCTGATCAGTGAAACTGTCACACTGAAGACACTGTTATGAGTTACAGGATAACCTGAGAAAAGAACAAAATGCTGTGCCATGTGATAAAAAAGGTGGAGGGAAAAGCTGAAATACTGTTTTTGATTACTTGTGTCTTCAGCGTTTGTTTTCCAAATGGTGAATGATTTCTCACTAAATTGTCAATGATGTTAATGTTAAGTGGTATTTGGTTCTGTTTAAGGATTTGTGTGACTGTGTAAATAAATGGAGACCAGAGGATTCCTTTTTATCTGCATGTGTATTTAATAAATATTTCAGAATTCAGGAAACATGGAATTGACCAGTACTTGGTCAGTACAGCCCTTATTATACTCAAGCTTCTTTTTTGCTTTTTTATGGCTTCTTCCAGTTACTGCACATTTATTTGAGTGAGTCTGGCCACAGTGAATGTGAGATAAAGGTTATCTAGCTGAGGAAGTGAGTGATTTTTTTCTTTTTTTTTTTAAAGCGTATTAAGTAATAATGATAAACATGATTTTTAAGGATTTAGTATGCTTTAAAATTGTTTAGGAGCTTCTTGTAGCTGGTAGAATTGCAGGTCTTAGCAGGTTGACTAGTAACTACCAAACATGTTTGGTCATACCAGTTGCTTCCCTTCCCGCCTTTATAGATGAAGGTCCTTACCCCAGCACTTCAGCTGTTCTATGGGCGCATGTGACTCTTGTCACTGTTCACACCCTGTTCAGTACTCCAGAAAAAATGAAGTCCAAAGGAAACAAACTCTTTCATTGTGCCCTGTAGTCTGTGCCAACTTAAATTTCGTGATAGCCTAAACACTAAATAATGAAATAAGTGTTGAAAATGCTTAGGTCTGAAAATACTTGTAAATACTTACAAATTACATGAAGTAGTCACTGACTGTGCAAAACTTACGTGGTAGAGGGACAGAAGACATATGGAAAGTAGCCAGCAGCAAAATGTAGGATCAGCCAATTCTCTTGAAAGGACTGAAGGCTAAATAGAGATACTGATATAGGCACATTTGAGTTTCATCTCCTTAAATGGGTACTGGCTACAGCACACCAAATTTTTTAATCACTAGCATGTGTACTGATCTACTGAGATACTGCCCTCCTTTCATATCTTTACATTTACTGCCAGTTACAGGTTAGTGAATGTCACCTTTGCACCTGAGCACTTGTATGGTCCAGTGCAGAGACATCCAAACTAGTTTGTGTAGCGCCAGCTTATGACTGCCTGTCTACCTCCTCAGCTCTGTATGGGGTTTCCTTTCAGCTGTGGATTTCAAGCTGCTTGCCAGGCCCTTGGATATAATGGTTGCTGCTTGCTTGCTCTGCATTCATGTTCTTCTGTCTCTAGTAGAACATCTTCAACAGGCCTTGTTTCTTTCCAGTCTTATATTAGGATTGAAAGGGATTGCTTCTCCTTTTATGCTTTTCAGTGTAGTATGATGTGTGTTTATTGCTGTTTCCTTTTCAGAGATCTGTGTACCAAGTCCCCCAGTGCCATAAATCCTGGGAAGTGTCCATCACAGGCCTTGCCTAGAATGGTTAATGACTTTCCTGAACTTGTCTGTTAGTAGATTTGTGATTATAAGTATGCTGTTGACAAAGTAGAGCACACCTATGGGCTTGGGATTTTTTGTGTGTGTTGGTTTGGCATTTTTTTGTTTGTTGTTTTAACTACTGCCATGCAGGTTCTTCTAGATAACTTTCCTATTTTTCAATATTCATCTAGCCTGGATCACAGAGCAATGCATTCACAGTGTAAGAATTGATGACAGGTTTCAGGTCTTGTTTTTCCTGAGGAATGGGCTTCGAGATACAGCTCATTCAGTACAGATTTCTTAAACCACAACATGATGATGTTCTTTCAGGGCCCTCTTCCACAAATAAATGAGACTTTTTTTTTTTTTTCCTTCTCTTTTTAGCTTCCCATATAAGAAGAACTGGAACCAGACAACTCAAAGTTATCAGTGATATACTGAACATGAATTGTAATCTGAAGTGGCTGTTACAGCACTTGTACCATAAATATTTGCTCCTTCCTAATTTTTTCCTAATCAGACAAGTCTTAAGAGGCCATCAAAATTAAGTTGTTTTTGTGTGTGTGTGTTTCAAATGCTTGTATGTTTAATAAATTTTAATACAGCCTATGGAGAGTATTTACATACAAGTATGTAATATCTGCCTATTATCTCCAGACACAGCTAGCAGCGGGGGACAGTGAGGGAGGAGGTTTCATGGCATGTAACAGCTACATCTTCAAATGCCAGTGACTCTGTATTTTCATTAATCTTTGTATAGTGTGATTGGGTAATTTTTGCTACTGCTTGTCAATAGCCAGCCACTTTTTCCTCATTATTACTCAGAAGGCTGAGTGTTACTAGGTTTTGTTTTGTTTCCAAGGGGCAGAGGAAGTTATCCTCTCTTAAAATGCCTAAAAATTTTACTGCGTGACGAGGCCTGTTAAAATCAGTAGAACTACCTGTGCATAAAGTACACTTCTTGACCTAGAGTGAACGTGTCAAGAAGGGCTCCCAATGAAAACAAAGGAACCAAGTGGTTTCTGCTCTGATGTGTCCAAGTTAATATTGTAAAGGTAAAAAACCACCCTCCATCTGAACATGAAGCTGTTTGTGGTGTAGGAATTTAAACCTGAATACACCTGGGATATCCTGTAATTTCTAGAAGCTGTCAGATTAGCTGGGAGAAGGAGTGTTGTTTTTTGCCTTTTCAATAAGAAATACAGTTCAGAGACAGGATGGATAGAGAATCCTCTTGTGAATTGCCTGGAAGAAAACTATTCAGCTTTGCCTGCAACTTCTTAAGTTCAGTCTCTGTCACAAATGGAAGGATACTCCCTTCTGCTAAATTAGATTCTTCCCTATTTTTTTCAAGAGATGTTTGTATTTATATTAATTATCCAGTGATTTTTTTGGTGGCTTAATTTTATCTGGTTTGTGTTTTGCATACACACACATTTATCTTTTAGAACAGACAGCCACTTTCAAGGTAAGCTGCTATAGGTGAACAAAAGCTAAGTCACGTATTGTCATTTTTCCCATCTTCCTGAGAGTCAGGTAAGTCAATATTTAGCTGAATTCCAAGGTATAGTTCTGTATATATATAGTTGGAGTCATAGCAGTTTCATAGTTAAGGTTACACTACAGTCTTTACTCGAAACATAGGTGAGCCCTCTTCAACACACAGGAATAACACTCAGTGTCTTCCCTCAGCCTACAACATTTAGACCAGGAGTGTATCAACTGTGCTAAAATAAATTCTTCTTTTCTTGATATGTTGGTCAGCATAAAGTCTGATTCAAAAGAATGGCTAATCCTTAGATGAACAGATAGGTCTTCCTTCCACGTATAGCATATGCAACTTTTTTCTCTTGATTCTTGTTTAAATGTAAAACTTATGTATTAAATTTTTAAATGAAAAGCTACTTAAAGGCAATTTCCATAGGAGATTGTGGCAGCTGAAATCTTGTTTCTGCTTGCTGAGTCAGTTGACATCATCATCCAGTGATGCACAGCAGGGTGAGCAGATTCAGAGGACTCAGTCCTGGAGGTCCCACATATCTTTATATAAGGCCAGACTGCACCATTTCTTCATCCTTGGTGACTCCTCTGCACCTGCTATCTGCTTGCTCTCTTTTAACTCTTATCTTCAGACTTTTCTTTCCCCTCAGCAAAACTGTATAATTAATACTTTTCTTTCACCTCTCTCTTATTTATAAAGCTGGAGTTTTAATACTGGTACCACATGTCACATTGGGAAACACCATAAAATGGCTGTCTCTGCTTGGAAGGAGCCTTATCCAAACAAAGATCATACTTTCTCATGGAACTCTTGTTATCTGTAAACAGGAATCCTGCTGAGTGTACTAGGCAGATACACATCAGTTTTTCTCACGTGGACTTGACCATAATATGTCCTCTGCTTTTTTCTTTCTTTTAATACAAGCCAGTGAGTCTGTGTGGCTCTGATATCTATGAAAGTTTGTTTAAAGTTTCATGCTGGCTGAATAAACACTAGGTTGAGAAACTGCGAACGTAGTTTCAGTGTGATGCACTATTTCAAAGGTAACATGCCAATCTCTTTTGCAAACATTAAGTAATTACAGGATTGAGTAATTTGAGGTGAGGATCGTGATCACCAAATCTCCCATCTGAGATGCTAGGCTGCACCTCTCCTACAAATACCAATGACATATCAAACTCTCTCAGGCAGCTGTAGCACTCATCACGCCTTTTTTAGTCTTGAGCAACACTCTTCGCTGTTCTGGATCAGTGTTGAGCATGGTTATTTCTACTGTTTGTATTCTTTATACCTATTTTCTCTTGGATAAGACCAAAATGTAGAAGGTTGTTCTGCTTAAATAGATTGACCCATCCATCTTCTTTTGCCTGCTTGTTCCTATTTCACAGCTGTAAAAGAGCAGATATAACATATGAAGGGCCTAGAGGTTCTACCACGAAAAGCTTTGTTCAGAGACTTCCACTCCACTAAGAGAAAGTAGTCTGAAGTGTAGAGGACAGCCACTGCATTTCTCCGTGTTAGGCAGGGAATTTTTGACACCCGTTGTTTAAGTTTTGAGTCAGTTTTCTCAGTTCTTAAGACTTTATGAATAGGACTATCTTTTCTAAATATCATGTCTTTAGGATTAAGTCTAATACCTCCAAAGAAACACGTGACCTACTTTTTATAAAGGGATTTCCATGGTTCTGGGACATCTTTTAATGGGGATTATTAAAAATCTTGCTCTGAATCTTTTAAATTTCATCTCTTTCTTTTTTTTTTTTTCCTTTTCTATAAAAGGACCTCTTTGATTTTCGCCTTCAACTTTTGCGTTTCAGATTTACTGGAAAGAGAACCACCAATGGAGATGAGCATATCAGCAATATGCTGGAACTCAGAAGGCTGTACTAGACAAAAAGGAATCCATAAGGTGTATGGCCCCATTCCAAACTCACATGAGTTAACCTGCACCTGCTGTAATGTTTGCAGGAAGCAAGGTCGAATTAAGAAGGAAAATAATTAAATAACAAATTTTGCTTGACAGCTGCAAGGGTTGTAAGGCTTGAGGAATGTGTCTGTCAGAAGTGCTGAGGAACTGCCTCTGCCATCAGTTCCCTCATGAAATTGTTGGTGCTTAGCACCAGGAAAACTGGAATCATAATACATTTTCTTGTGAAGCTGTGGCAGGTGGATGCCAGCAATATTTATGAAGAGACCTGTAGCCCTAAACTGCCAGACTGCAGAAGGAAGAGTGTTAAATTCTAATCTCTGATTTACAAGTCTGGCAACTCATACTGTTCACGTGGTGTGTGATTTGAATAATGATGTGTCTACTCCTGATCTCATTAACCCTGATTTAATCCAGGATCTTATTTCATTAATGCCTGCTAGCTTTCATACAACTGGTTATGCAAACAAACAAAACCCTAAAAATCCCGTAACACTCTAACTATCTTTCCAGCTAGAATTACGTGATTAAAGACTTCTATAGGAATTTGTGTAATTTTTCCTGACTTGTTAATTGGAAAGAAAAATGGCTCTTTAGACCATTACCATTTTTTTTTTTTAAGTGTGGTTGAAACAAAACTTTTGAAATTCTGTGCAGCTGTATTTTTTGTATTTTGTATGTTTTGGGTAGCACAGTGACTTTTGTTCAGTTTTGGTTTGTTTTGGTTTTTTTTTTGTTTCTTTTTTGCTGTACAACATACCATTTAGATAAGATAAATCTGTCCATAAAAAATTTCTTTCACATAATTTTAAACAGAGAATGCAATTCACTGAATGAGTTGGTTAATATTCTCATTAGAAAATCCTGCTGTTAAGGATCATCTGGTGCTACTTAGTCGCTCTCTGAACCTGTCTGTGTCATAGAGATAGTTTATCTGGTTATCTCTAACACATTACAATTTGTGATAATGTGTCTCATTGTTTTTTCCTAAGAATGTATGTAGTCTTTTTTTTCGTATTGATCATCTACTTCAGATTGTATGGTTGTGAGAAGGAACAAAGAAACAACTCTGGAAATTCATGGATTCAAGTAGTTTCTTGTGTCTTATCAACTTTGCTTTACGTAATACACACAGGGCTTTCTATACTGACAGCAGAAATATATCTACTACACGAAATATCCATGTATCACCCTCTAAAACTAGTCTGTTACAGCAGACCTTTTTCATATGCCCAGGTGCCTGTGGGGGGAAACTATTAACATGCTAAATTCTGGCATATCCCACTCTGCTCAAAGAAATGAGGAATGACAATGCACTTTCAAGCAAAATAATGATGTTTCTAATAGTTGGATGAAAATGGAACCTTTGTGAGAAGAAACTTAATTCTATTAAAAAGTCAAATTGCTTGAATAATTTTACTCTGCTGGAGCTGAACTGAGGGGAAGCTGGCCAAGAAGCACCTTTTGTGTCTCTCTGCAGTACCTCGCCACAGCACTTTCAGATGTGTTTATAAGCACCTGCACAGATGTGTGTGTACATGTGTTGAGACCATTGGGCAGCTGAAACACATGCAGACTGTACTGTGCTGTTGCCAAACACAGGTGAAAGGCAGGAGATCCAACCGATGAAAACCTGGCTGGCCATCCTGCTTATGGAGATTAGAGAGGAGGAGGAGGAGGGCATCAGTTAAAGAGGCTGGTTGCCAAGCATCTTCCCCATGGCAATCCGTGCTGCAGCAGCGTCTCATGCCCTGAACCGCACTGCTCACATACGTTGATAAATATGTAAAGCAGAACAAATTCTCAGCCCCAGATTAAAGCTGGGGAGGAGTGTGTGCTGCAGGGATTCACTGGCGGGTGCTAGCAGACAGCTTGATGGCACTTGCAGTTCACCTGCAGGTTACAAAACCTGCTGTACCCATACAATTTCTTCTGTGCCTTGTGATTCTCTGTAAGGTTTCAGAAATGCAAAGCCCTTATCAGGTCTGCAACTTGTCCACTTCAATTTTTAGAGTCTTTGGGTCACCATCTCCCAAGTGTCTTGTACGTAGGTGGTGGGACTGTGTGCCCCGGTTCTGGTGACAAGGTGACAAGTTCTGTTTTCCTCACCTCTTTAATAAATTTATAACAAGCTTCTACTTTTGTACTTCTCACCTACTGGGGGAACCTGCACATAAAGAACTCACTTGCTGTCTTTCAAAGACTTCCTTAAAGGTGTCTTGTCACAACGCTTACAAAATGCTGATAAGTGCTTATGCACCTGGCCCATGCTGATCACTTCTGGCTCTTCATGCTTCCTGCCATCTGCCGTTTCTGTTAATCAGTTATATTTTTTCTTACACTTAGATCATAACATCTCAGAGAGAGAGACTGCGATTTTTTTCTGCCACCATGGTGTGGGATCCATAGATGCTGTTAGAGTACCTGCTAGAGAGGAGATCGGGAACAGAGAGCATGAGGCCTGGACTACTCTCCCTTCCTCAGCATGCCAGTGTTGGGATCAGGATGAATCAAGTGGCTTGGAATGTCATCCAGCACCCAGCATAGCATCTTTTTCCTATTTGCCTTTTTTCGTTGCTGTAATTATAATTTTCAGCCTTGGTCTGTTAAGTGCATTAGGATGTAATGAATTGATTGTCCCGGTGGTAGTAAAGCTAATCACTGCTGTAGCCAAGCGTGTTTCCAAAACCCAACTGCAATGAGCAGAGGGTGTATTCTTTTTTCCTTGTGACTTTCTCTGAGACAATTGGTGTTGTATATTTGGTACGCATTTTTTAAAATGTGCTCCACTTTTCTTCCTGATGTATTCTGTGCTGTTTCTCATAGTCTGTTTTTTTCCCCTCCTTTCTTTTATTCTTTTCTTTTCTTTTTTGATAATTTTTAAAAAAACCTAAATGGTATAGGTGAATATAAGCTGTCTCCTTTTGAACTGAAGAACGAAGTCTGAGGCTAAGGCCATGGAACAAAGAGGTTTTCTTGACCTAAGTGGACACAGGAAAACACGCTCGTGTTCATATAAAAAAAGAGCTGAAAGATTACATAAGACTTAACAAATCTGAGAGTTTTGTTAATTTTATTATAAAACATACATGTAGCTTTCTAAAAGCACAAGGCTTTCTACATAGGCAAGAGTGCATATCTTATCCAGAAGACCTTTTGTTATCAGAAGGATGTACAAAAGACGTAACAAAGCTGTATCAAAAAAGGAAGAATGTGGAGATTCTTTAAAAGAGAAGCTTCAGTTTGCTGTTGGTGTGTAGGAGAGGAACAGAGGAACTCAGCTGTGGCAGAGTGTGGCCTCCTTAGACATGTGGTAGGGAGAGCAGAGTTGCATGGGCATCTCCAGCTGGGGTAAACAGGGAATGTTCAGACATGGATATTACAGAGAAGTTACCAGCAGTTTAAGCGGGAGCTGGTTGCACTGTGCTTCCAGTGGCACAGTATGTTTGCAACTAATGTAGAATACACTGGATGCAGGAGTTAATTTTCTTTCGTAACAATTGTTGCTTTGTCAGTTCATAGTAATTTTGGCTTTTGCAAGTTCTTTGCACTAAATGCAAACTATTCATTTTTTGCCTGGATGTTTTCATGTGACCCAATGTATTGTCCCAAATGTTTGAGGTATTGCCTCTATATTAAATAATGCTTGTAAATAAAATAATAATAAAATTAATATTTAAATGCTGCAACAACAATACACATGACAGATGAGCTGTTGAAGCCTTTACTTATGGCTACGTAATGAATTTATGACTGTGCAGGCTAGGTTCTAGATGTATAAGATAAGTAGCTGAGCGGTGTCCTGACAGGAAGCTTTGCAGCGTTCATAAGGCCTTCCATCTGAGAAGCAAGGGTGGCACCGCAGGTTCCCTGAGCTGCCATGCAGGCAACACTTCTGGCTGTACGTGGATGGCGTTTGAGAGTTTATTTGCACTGGGAGAGAGCAAAACAGAAGATTGCATCTTTTTTACGTAAGACAACAAGAAAAAATAGGAGGGTAAGGCACATCAGACCCTTCATCCTTAACATGCTTCCTTCTGCATACTGCTACTGTTACTGCTGGAATAGATACACTCTTCAGCATGTAAAACTTTGTGAACAAATAACGCTTTTCTCTGTCAAGCCGTAAATCAGGGAGAAGTCATGTGAGCCACAAAATAGACTTGATTTTGAAGGCTAGATACAGAAACCAAAGAACTCTTGAGAGAGGCTTAGAGGCTGTGGTTTAGAAATAACCCCAGTATTTCTAGGCAGTACTAGCACAAACCAGGAGGCTTATGGACTGTAACCCTATTTTTTTTTTTTTTTCCCCAAAGATTGCATCATATGCCTGACAGGCAGTTGGGAACATGTTTCCTATAACCTTGGGATAAGCTGATAGTGACAGAGTAGAGAGGATGTGGAATTCTGCTGTAGTGAAACAAGACCAAAGCTTTTGTCATGAGCTCAGATGAAGTGTGCAATAGCGGTATGGGATCTATACAGCTGTTAGAAGCTGGGGGTCACTGCTAGGGAAGCGTGCTCTCCAAGCTGTCCTTCCCACTCTACTGGCTGACAGAGCCACTAAGTGTCTCCTGTCATGACCAGCTAACGGAGAGATTTCAATCTTGATCGTGGTGCTTGAAGGTCCCATGTTCTGCCTGTGTCTTGGAGCTGGTATTGCCCTAGAAAGGAGAGGCCAAAGACTAGTGAATCTCAAGTGATGCAGAAGCTAGGAAAATAAAAGCTAGGTGGTTTCTTTATTGTGTCTGAAACGTTGTCATTTTGCTTTTTATAGAGTTAAAGGCCGGTGCTACAAAGGCATACTGAATTTTAGTGCTGCCACCATCTTTCTGGTCGAAAATAATTTTCATATTGATGCTGGTTCAGTTGCTGGGAAGGTTTGTTCCAGCCTCACTGCTGGATACATTGTTTATTTCATAGTAGAACTACAAGAGTCTTGACAGTATCAGAATTGCATTTATATCTAAGCACACTTATAATTATTCAATAACTCTTAACTAGTTTTAGTGAAAATGTCACAGGAAATGACTCAGGACGACTAAATACTACATTGATGTGCTCTGCAGCAGAGTTATATTTTGCGGTTTTAATATACATGGGTAATTGAATTCATATATTGTTTGAAGTTGCAGGCATTTTTTGCAGGAAATGATGGTGGCAGTTGTCTCTTGAAATGTAAAGTATGTTTTTTGAGAAAGGAGATTAAAGGAAAAGCATTCTGTATCTCAGAGGGGTCAAAATGCTCCTGACATTTCCATTGTCATCTTTTGATAATTCAAATATGCCGTGTAGTTCCCCCCGGGCTGCATATGATTCTGAGTTCTTATTCCTGCTCCTGTATTTGGCTTCAAGCATTGTACAGGCTGTAGAATTTTGAATTGTGAAAGCCTCATTATTTCTCAGCTTTTAACTCTTTCAGTGTGCTTGTGTTGTTTTTTCAAAAAGCTATGATTTTGGTTAATCCTCTTGCTTCCAGTATGTAAGAACTGTTTTTTCTTTGCACATGGAAGCCGTAGATACATGACCTTGTAGTATGATAGTGATTTTCCTCATAATTTTTCACAGCTTCCAACAACTATGAGGAATGAAGTGTTGACTGGAGCATTTCATACCTGCAGCAGCACAGAATAGCGTTTCATTGCATTTACAGTCATGGAAAGGGCTGCAGCAATTTCCTCAAATGTTTTCAGCTGAGTTTCCTGTAAAGGTCAGAACTGCTAGAGTAAAAAAACCTTGAAACTTTGGTGTAGTGAAAATGGCAGAAGTTCTTGTACTTTCCTTCAGACTTGGTAACAGATACTAACTGTGACTTTGTGGCTGACCTAATTCAAGCATTTGTTATAAATTAAAGGAAGCTTTTTGATAGATGAGCAGAAACTTCAGCATGTAGACACACAGATAGAATAGACTTTTTCCTTGAAATGTAATGAATGATGAAATTCTGAAAACAAAGCTAGGTCTTGCAAACAACAGCAGAAAAATGGCATGTGAGCCACTCTATTTGTCTCTCTCTAGCTTGACAATACATGTGTCATGTCAATGAGTAACAGGTTTTGACTTAAAAAAGAGGAAAGATACTAAATTTCTAGATTTTATAGGTTGAAGTAGTGCTTCAATAGGGTGCAGGTACACTTGAATATGTTGTATTTTGCTATGTGATGGAGTTTCATCACACTATATAATTTGTTGTTAGTTAATATTTTGTGACATTGTAAAGCTCACAAGTTTACGGAAAATGTTTTCCAAATTTTCTGTGACTCATGCTGGTGTAAGATGGGATTAGAGAAGATCCAAATAAAAACACCTGAAGTATTGGCTAGAATTTTGTGTTTCTTTGGAGAAACCGTATTTCAAAGTTGGCTAGAAGGAAATAATCTTTCCATGGTGATTTGGCTGTTGTCATCTATGCAGTATGGTTGAAGCCTAGTTACAAAAAAACCAATCATTTTTTTAGGTAATAAACGGGTGTACAAAGTGTAAAGGGCCCCCAGAATATTCTAAAATACGTTTAGGTTCCCATAATATTTTTCCAATTGTAATATTTCCTCAAATCAGGCTTAAAGTTTTTTTTTAAAGTTTACAATGACTTTTTTGCAGAATTTCTCAACTAAGAACTTCCCGGTAAGAACTTCTTATCATATTGGAATCACTTGAAAACCCACATACACAGGAGGTGAAAGCTCTCTTAAAATTTGTGGTGTCAAGAGGGCCTGGGTTAGATTTAGTGGTTGAAATGTGAGGTCATTTACTCAAGGGCTGGGTTCCCGAGGCATAGCCCCTTGAAAATGATCCGCCAATAACTTGCAATTATTTTTATGTGGGCTAGGAAAAAATGCAGCATTTTGACCCATGAAGTTTATACCGGGCACTGTCCCAAAATCAAGTATCAAATAGTACCAAAGATGAGGTTTAGAGATACTTTTGAAGCTGTTAGCACTGTGAAAGCCTACCTCTTTGCAGGTAGGCCGTGTGCGTAAGACAGCTACTCATTCTGCAGAAACATCTCAGTATTGGAGGAGCGGGCAAGATGCTTGTGGTGGTGTGAAGAGCCAAGCACTGCGCTCAGGATCACTTTGAACCCCTTATCCTGAGGCTTTGTGTGGGGTTTGCAAAGGACATTTGCATTGTGAACTTGGTTCTGGAAAGGGCTCTCTAGGTTGTTGAGTCTGGTCTGAGTAGTGCCACCACAGGGATTCCTAGCAAAGATGCTCACACTGTGTCCTTTTGAGGAGACTCAGCATGCCACAGATGTCCCACAGCACCTGTCCAGTTCTCCTTGGACTACTCAAGGGCAGACTGGCCCACAGTGAGTGGTGGTTGTATCTAATCAGGGTGTGAGTATATTTGCTGTAGTTGAAATACCACCAGAAACCAGCGCAAGAATTCTATACAGGAGGTACACTGAAGCCCTTGCTGGGCAGACAGCTAATTCTAGGTTGATTTCTGCTCCCACCCCCCAGTATTTTAGAGCAGTATAATATAGTAAAGTCTCTTACCTTTCTTGTTTCTGCTCTCTTTTCACACATAAGCTACTTCTTCAAGAAACAGTAGTCCCTGAGCTCACAACTGGATTATTAGTTTCTGTTCATCCTCCGTTAGCATTTAAATTCAGCTGTTCTTGAACTACCTATGGCAGACTGGGGACTTCTAACTGCCACTTGTCCCAAGTGAAAGTTTGCTTTCTACTTCTTTGTGTACCTGGAATTTGTTTTTTAACAGAGATAATATATACAAACTTCAACTTGAAACCAGAACGAGAAATGGATTTTGCAGTACATTGGAGAAAGTTCCCAGAAGCCACATTTGGTACACGTGGGTTTGGAAGCTTATTTGCCTACCCTTTCCTCACATGGTAGGCTTCTGCTTATCTAGAATGAGGGGATTATGTAGAGAGATTGCTATAACCATTACTGATGGAGGAGCAAGCTTTTAGGGCCTTTATAGTTGCACCATTTGCCAAATATGCAAGATAGTCATGTTCAGTGTATTTTCTGCAGTGAAATAAAGTGAGCTGGCTTGGTATACCTATGTGGCCAGTGTTGTTTGTGTTTGTTTTCACAACATTTTTCAAGCAAAAATGCAGTTTTCAGTAGGGCATTGCAGTCTTTTAGAGTAATAACATATTTATTTACAGCAGGTAAGAATGGGGATAGATATAAAGGGCTATATTTCTGAATTTAACAGCACTAGGGTCCCATTCTTTGTCCTGAGGGTAAGAGGCATAGCTCAACTCACATGGCAAAAACCTCTGTCCTGCCCTTCCTCTACAGTCTCTCCTCTTCCATGCTGGGAACAGTGTGTATGCTGGGTTATTTGCTGAGCCATGCCCAGGCACCATGTGAGCAAGGGCTAGGCTATGTGGTCCTGGCTCTGTTTGGGCCACAGCTGAAGAAAAGTCCTAAGATCCTAAGGTCCCCAAGTGTAGAAGAGAAGGCAGTGAGTGCAGAAGTAGAAAGAAAATACTGGAGAGAGGGTTGAGGACAGAGGACATAATATTGGCACTAATGCTTGCCACAGGCTGCAGAGGTGAGGCTGCTTGAGGCGTGCAGCTTTTGTTTGGTTTTCATTTTATGTTTTTAAGTCTTGTGCCATAGGCTAAGACCAGGAATTGAAAAGGTGTGCAAGCGGCTTAAAGCTGGCATAACTTCTCTACTGCAGAATGTGTGCTGAGCTGCTTAAACATGGGCTTCCCATAGGGTATTGCCAAGTATGTTTCTGATAAAATTTTGGCTTAGTAGGGCTGGCTTGGCTTTTGCTTGATTTGTTTAACTGTTTAGAGAATTCTCCACTTTTCCTTTCAGTTCTTTCCTGGATCTGTAATTTCATGCTGCTGGGGGCTGATCACATGTCATGTTACTGTGGGCAGTAGCTATGAAAAATTACGACCCTTCTCATGAGCATCAAGGGAAACAGTGATTAAAAAGTAGCCCAAACTAGTACTACAAAGGTAGAAAAAAAGCAATCAGATGATTTTGGTGGCTGCAAGGTGCTGTACCTTCTTATATGAATTTCGGCTTAGTGGACACTCAGCATGTGTCTTTTTCCCAGGAATAGTGGATGAAAAAGGAAATGTAAGACTTCCCACCCTACAAACAAATGCCAGTGTTTGGGAGTTGGCATGTTGTATTCCTGTTGATTTTTTCAGGAGCTAAATAAGACTACCTCAAAAAGCTGTCAGCAGCAGCAAAGGTACCAGAGTCATTCGTCTGCAGACTTGAGGGTGCAGAACTGCTTTCTCTTATAGCAGACAATTTTCTTTGTTGCTTTTGAAGTTGCAGATAGGATTTTAAAAATAAAAAAACATTGAACTGTTCTTTCAAAATTTGAGGGTTGAGGATTTAATTACATTCTGACATAAAGAATGGAAAATAGCACTCTAATGACACACAGGAAGCAAGTTCTGGCAAGATGGGATCTTCTGTAGGCTGTCGTCTTGTGGTCCTGTTCACATGAGAGTGCTGTTTGACTCACAAATTCTGTTTAAACTGTAGAGAATTTTTTAATATACCGTGACTTTGTCACCTAGAGCTGCAAAATAAATTTAAAGTTTCAATACAACAAGCTTTGCATGGACACATTTATTATATATTTTAATTTTTATGGACGTGGAAAAAAAAACGGTGGAATAATGTATGCATTAGTCTAGACCATTTTTTTAGAAAGCAATATAATATTTTCTTCTAAATGCACAGTGTTCTTAAATTATCCTGTGGTTTACTTTTGTACAAGAACTGCGTGCAATATTTCTTCTGCTAACAGCAGCAGCATCTATCACACAGATGCATTCACCTTTCATATACATACTCATTCACATTTGTTATTTCAGTTATGATGGTTACTGTGATGAGTTAGTTTTTAGATACTGTTTTAGATACTATTTTACCTGTGTGATGGCACTAGATAAAAGATTCATTGTACCCTCAGTCAGCAGCAGTTTATAAAACTTTTATCTCTGCTAATGGAATACTGTTACACAGTAAATGCCTTGTGCAGATACAGAAGACTGTATTAATGTTGTGTAGCTAGTAGTTCAGCTTTGAAATACCGATTAGACTGGGAACGTTAAAGGTTAAAAAAACAATTATGAAATTCAGGTTTAAAGTGCATCTTACAGAGCATGACTTGAAAATTCTTGTTTTGGTTGATGCTGTTCTCAGATAACAGCTTCAGAAACTTCAAATAGAAATTTGCTTTCTATGGTTTAGTGCTCGTGTCTGATATGCTGGAAACCTAAATAAGATCTACAGTATTTCCTGTTTATGGTATAGTGCTGTGGGATGGTGGAGATTGCTACTGCACTGGGATGTAGAAGAGAGCAGTGAATGTATGAGTTGAAAGGGAGGAGGAGTTGTAGAGTTTTTTTACCAGGGGGAGGGTTTGTCCAAAGCCATTATCTGTCCTCGATGCCTGCTGAATGTAGATCTTGTCAAATTTGCAGATGACACCAAATCAGGGTGGGGAGCGAGGGGGCGGGGAGCACAGTTGACATGCTGGAAGGCACTGGCTGCTGTTCAGAAGGACTCAGAAGCTTAGGAATGCCAGTTCCTGTCCCTGGGAAGGAGGAATTGCTGGCATATGTACAGGCTGGGGCCTGATGGGCTTGGGAGCAGCTATGCTGAAAAGGATCTTGTGGGCAGCAGGCTGGACATGAGCTAGTCATATATCCTGGCATCAAACACAGCCAACAGCATCCCGGGCTGCATTAACAGCCTGCACGTTGAAAGAAGCGATAATCCTCCTTTGTCTGGCACTCATTAGTCCGCATCCAGAATACAGCATCCCATTTTGAGTCCACCAGTAAAAGAAAGACGTTGATAAACTGGAGAAAGTTCTGTTGCTGTGGGAGCTGGAGCACGTGCCCTGTGAGGAGATGCTGAGGGAGGTGGTCTTGCTCATCTTGGAGAAGAGACAGCTTTGGGGGGACCTTCCAATACACACAAGGGAGGTTATCCTAAAGACAGAGCCCTTCACTGTGGTGCCTGTTGGGAAGGACAGGAGAGAGGACACTGGACTTGAAAGTTTCAGTCTGGGTATAAGGAAAATTTTTGTCACTATAAGGGCAGTCAAGGCATGGAGCATGTTGCCTATGAGGTTGTGCTGTCTCTGTCCTTGGAGGTTTTCAAGACCCAACTGGGCAAAGCCTTGAACAGCCTGGTGTGACCCCAGAGGTGGCCCTGCTATACTCCCTGCTCCAGAGATTGGGAGTGTAGACTTGCTGAGGTCCCTTCCAGCCAGAGTGGCTCTGCGATTCTGACCTAGGGCAAAGCTTGGAGCCAAAACTTAATTTATTTTTTCCTTATTCTTTGGTACATGATTATAAGCAATTTGTTCAGCCTCTTTGGTGCATCAGTTACCTGTCTATAAAGTGGAGGTAACACTACTTGTCTACCTCAGTGGTATTTCAAGAGAAGATATATGAAAGGCTGTGATATTTTGGATGCTTTGCCAAAGTAGGTATAGACAACTAAGCAGGTAGGCCTTTCAAGTCTGCCTAAGCAGCTGTTAAAGAGGTGTTGTGCATCTTATCAAGCACTAACTGTGAAGTCTTGGGAAGCTGTTTTTTTGTGGGTTTACTTTTATGAAACACCACCATATATTTTTTGTCTGTGTGCTTGCAAAGACATTGATCACCTTAAAAGGTAAGTCAGCTGCAAAATATGTTAGCGTTAGCAACGGCTCTGACAGCAGGCTCTCTATATGCTTCTGCCAATTATGGTAACATTTGTCATATTTTCCTAGTTAATAATTTTCCTCCTGCAACAGTTGTTGTTTCTGTGGGCTTCTCGACAGAGGGAAAGCAGACTTAGCTGTCTTTATATCAGGAGTACTGAACCCGGTTCTGCCCTGTGTGTCAAATCTATAGCTAATTGATTGATAAACGGAGAAGTCTTTTGGTTTTGTTTGTTTGTTTTTTTTTTCCCCACACACCTTTCAGCTTTGATGATCTTTAGTAAGAGATTTGCAAAGCTGTCCTACAATTTTCACACATAAATAAGGAATTGACCTCCTTTAGAAAGAAAAAAAAACAAAACTATTGGTTGGAAGAGTTACTGAAAATTGCTATCATTTTGTTGCATTTCAACTTATAAAGAGTCTTTGAGGTAGCATTAGAATAGGCAGGGTTGTATACATAGAAGTTTTGAGAAATCTTAGGAGCTGGAGATTTAGAATATTCTGTAATACCTTTTTTTAACTGTTTCTTCTTTTTCTTCTCCCTCTCCACCCACCTTTTCTTCTGCAGGAAATAAAGAAGGACATGAAGAAAGAAAATACTGCCAACAAGCCACCAGAGAAGCCTATAAATGAAGTTTCCAATGGAAGCCCTTTACTGTTGTCTGAGACAATTATTAGAACCAACAAAAAAGGTATCGTATATGGAAGCTTAAATGCAGCTTAAATTCAGACCTTTAAAAGAACAAAATGTAAACCTTCCTTGTTTCTATAAATAAAGCTAGAGTCTATTTAACTGTAAAGGCATAGCAGGAATAATAAAAAAAAAATAAATCTCATTGTCCTCTTAGACTGGCATATGGATGCATGTATTATGTCTAATATTTCCACATTAATTCCACAGTCATCCCTTTCTTCTTAAAGAAATCCTTTCTAGATACATTTAATTAAGGAAAGCTGTATGAGAAGATTATTAAAGCTTATTAAAGTAAGAAACTGACAGCTTGCATATACGGAGGTTTTTGCACAGTGATGTCAGTCCACATTCATGTATTCGTGTTCTATCTGGGACAGAGGCTGGTTACTGACAAAGAACTTAAAAAAAAAAAGAAAGAAAAAAGAAGTGGAAAACATAAAGCTTAACGCATTAGTTTCCTGGGAAGTGTCTGTCACTGTCTTCTGTTTCGGACTGGAATGTGTGCTCTCCATGTCTGGCTTGATTCCCGATGCAGATTCCTATGTATGGTTTTGAGTTGCTAAAATCAAAGCCTCCAGATCTTCTGTTTCTTTCCCTAGCTCCCAGTCTTGCTCTCAGAAATATCAGAACAAAACAAAAAATTGGCAATACAAAAGCTGGATTTTTCTTTAGGTTATGTTTATGCTCATATTTGTTTGTGGGAGGACAACTGGCTATGTGCAAGAGAAGGGCTGTATTTTTTCCTGGACAATTCACTGGACAGTTTCTTGCTCGCTGTATTATACTGCTGTCATTGATCATGTAATGTAATTTCCATTTTGGCATGTATTCTGTACTATTAGGACTATGCATATGGAAATTTCCTCTTCTGTATTATCAGCGAATGTTGTATTTGAGATGGCAGTTCGACTAGAGGTCTTACACTTAAGGTTTACAACTGCAAGTTAGGAAGATTTAATAATTTCTGCAAAATGTATGACTTCCTTTAAAATGGGAGCGGGAGTGATCTCCACCTCTTTTGCAAGGAGTGATGTTCTCTGAAAGAAAAAATTGGAAATAAATCTCAGAAAGCTTTGAGTTTGTAATGTCATCTTGAATCTGGACACATGTCCAACATTTCTGATTTGGGTCATAGATTTTTCAAGCAACAGCAGAATTAAATTACCAAGAATTATTCTTTTTCATGGCTGCTATACAGAACCATATGAGTAGTTGGGAAATTATCTAGGGACCAAGTCTGTTCCATATTGCTTCAGCTGCTATTTGGAGAAGGCTAATAGCTGCGGCAGATGCAGAGATTCTGTTCAGTCACAAGGGGATAACACTCCAAATATGATACTTAGAGCACAGACTTTCTCCTCCTCTTTCTTCTCGCTGGCTTGAAAGCTTTAAAGGATTCAGGAGATAAAGAAGTTCTCTTTTTCTGTCTGTAGCTGGAGAATACAAGACTTCGTATTTATTGAACAGAGTGAAGCAACGACTAACACAAAGATCTGTAGCTTGAGGAATGGGTTAGGTTTGGAAATAGCAGATTTCATATTAGGATGTTATTGCACTGGCTTTCATTGGTTGGGATTGCATTTCTCATGGCTACCTCTACACAGTGTGTCAGGGTTAGTAAATTTTTCGTTTTGGCTGCTTCCCCACAGCTGTTCCAATTGCTGCAGAGCCGGCAGTTGCAGCACACTGTACTCTAGCAGTGCAGCTAAGGATACATAGAGCATAACAAGGGCAAGAGAGCTTCCCTTCTTTTTTTCTGGGGTCAGTTTGAGCATGGTGCCAAAGTAGCCTTGTTTAAGTGAGGACAGCTAAGCAAGTAATTACTGTTGTGTTCAGTAATAAAGAGTCTCCTAACATCTGTGTGGCAAATCTCCTTATGAAAAGTGTTGCAATATTTTACTGAAGAGGGAGTCCTAAATGCCACAAGGATTATTTTCTTCAAGTGTTCTTGTGCTATGATTTTTATTAAACCCTACCTCAATCTGTTTACTGATCACAAAATGTGACCTGACCTGAAAAAGGGTACTTTTTTATTTCTTCCTTGTTGTAAGGAAGTGAGGAAGAGAGGGATGCAGCTAAAGGTCTTTAGCCACTCTTCAGCTGTGAAAATAGTAGGCACTATTATTTATTTGCTTGGGCAATGTAATCTTGCTACTTGGAACTTCAAAGCAGATCTGGTGACGTGGGAGTGAAGCGTTCTGTGCCGGTGCATTGCTTCTATTACCAAGAGGATGCTAAGTGCTTTTCTAGAGCTGTGTTGTTACATTATGTAGTTTTACTACTTAACTCGGATGGCCTAATTTAAGTGGCAGCAATTTAGCAGGCATTTACATTTTGAGGAGAAGATTCTCAGCCTCTTTGGTGTCTGGCTTGTAGAGAGTTTTTCCTTAAGGAATATTGACGAGTGTCCAACAGTGGTATTCAAGGAAAACAGCTAAATTATTTGTAAGAAACATCTAAGTAGCTAAGAGGAAAAGAATGGATTTCTGAACAAAAAAGATATTTAGGATCCAACTTTATACCTTGTTTGTTCGTGCTAATCATTTCTAAGCATTTTATTAAGGTTAGGTGTTCTTATAATAAAATCAGTGTAAATTGAAATGCCTCTTGTAAAGGATTATTTCATCAAATAAGTAATGGATATTACTACTTTGGATTACAGATGTAATCTAGGAACAATTGAAAGCTGCTGTTATGCCACCAATAGTAGCCTACCTGGGTTAGTACTTCTGTTACATAGTAAGGGTGACAACTGGTTGTGGTATTATTAGTTGTAGGTCACCATCTGTGAATCATTCAGGTTTTTGTTATAAAGACTAGGAGAAGTTGGAAGGATTTGATTTTGTCTGCTTTTTGCTGGGGGCAGTAGAAATGGAACATTTCTCATCCTTTAATGCTTCTTGCTGAACACAAATACTAGTGGTGTAACAGAAACAAATGGTAGAAATGACTGCTGTGGTGGACACAATTTAGGAAACTGTTACACTTCGTAGAATCATAGAATGGTTTGGGTTGGAAGGGACCTTAAAGATCACTGGTTCCAACCCCCCTGCCATGGGCACTCCCACATCTCCCACCAGACCAGGTTGCTCAAAGCCCCATCCAGCCTGGCCTTGAACACTTCCAGGGATGATGTGCCCACAACTTCCCTGAACAATTTGTTCCAGTGCCTCCCCACCCTCACAGTAAAAAATTTCTTCTCAATATCTAATCTAAATCTCCCCTCTTTCAGTTCAAAACCGTTACCCCTCATCCTATCACTGCACTCCCTGATAAAGAGTCCCTCCCCATCTTTCCTGTAGGCCCCCTTTAGGTACTGGAAGGCTGCTATAGGGTCTCCCCAGAGCCTTCTCTTCTCCAGTCTGAACAAACCCCTTTGTAAGCGTTAATATTTGTAGGTATTGCCTCTCTTTACAGGGTTGTAAGTATAATCTAGAAGTTCAGACTACACCTAAGAAATAATGGGTTTATTTTCTGCTGTGTAACTTTTGCTAAATCACTTAAACTCTGTTGGCCAAATTACCACACTTTGATTTCCAAGGTCAGGTATCTTAATAGGTATTGATTTTTCAGATAGGCAGAGGGTTTTTTTCCGATTTATTGCAGTGGCATGTCCAAATTTATTCATAACTTCCAAGTATTTCAGGTGTGCACCTCAGGCTGGCAATTGGCAAACCCTAGGTTTATACCTGACTCATAAAGATGTTGAGATCTGTTACAGCATGGTAATGATGACAATTATCATCTAGGGAACAGGGCATTTTAGTGTAGCATTCCAGTGAGTTCATGCTTCACCTCTGAAAGGCTCAAAAAAGGACCATTTTCTGTTGTGTAGAGATGAGGTTAGAGAAATAGGAAGTCCTTGTGCATTCCCTGACAGTTCTCAGAGCTGCAGCAGCTTTAGGCTAGTTTTGATGGGTGCTTCAGGTGCTGCATCATCATCCCCTGTCTAGGGAAGAAGGCTGGGACACTGAATGACCTGTCTGAAGCTGTATGAATGTCAGCTGTGGTTGGCTTGCATATCCTTTTCCAGAACCTGGGAGGGATCATTCTTTTGCTTCTTCCTGCAGTTCATATGCCAAGAAAATCCTTTCCTTGCCAGGTGTGAGTCTTTTAGTATATCTTTTCACTGCTCCAGAATTTTTAGTTAGCATATAGAACTATTGTTCTAAAACTTCTGTAAAGCTGACTTAAAAAAAAAAAAAGAATAAAATCCTTTTTTTCTATTTAGAATTGACATTGTTGCACCCTGGTAATAACCTTTTCTTCCCTGAGAACATTTTCAGATTGTTGTAAAAAAGCAAAATTATTGCTATTGTTACTATTATTTAATAACGTAAGAAAATTACAGTCAGGTCTTGGAACAGGAAAACACTGAAAGAGAGATATATATATTATTTTTGTAATGCTTTTCCAACATGACGAAATTCCATCTTTTGTAAAAGTTTTCTTTCAAAATCTAAAAACAGATCCAAAGTTGTGCAACTGTTTGTCATAAATTCGATCTTCATCCAGGTATAAAGGGACATAATGGAAACTTGTATGCAGTGAGCTCAACTGTTCAGTGGCTATGGCTTATTTTAGAATAATTTTTGTTCTTGTTTTTGAGTATCCTATTTTTAAGTATCCTATTCATTACACTGTTTTGTGTATCTGGAAATAGGAACCCACTTACATAGGCCAAATTGCAAAACTAGAGTTGATAGGCTGTATTTTGTAAGCAAACTAACAACCATTATTATACAAGTAAAAATATTTGAGGAAAAGATATATTGCCTTGCCAGATGTATTTGTTTTATATAAACTGTAAATGCAGTCTGCACTGAGGTTATTCAAGCCAGCAAATCTGGAACAGCTCATTGTGTGTTACATGTTCTTAATCAGAGCCAAACACTGAAAGCAAGGAAATGTTTTTTATAGTTCTCTTGAGAATTATTTATTTTACCTTCCAGCCTACATTTAAATAATAAAGAGATTTGCATCCTTCCTAAAAGGGAGAGTTTTGTGAAAGTAGATTTGATGATAGAATAGGTTTATATTAAGAATAAATAACAAGTCTGTTGTATGCAAAGCTAAGATTTAAGTCTCTTTTTATAAATTAGAGAAATGAGAAAAGTATTTTACAAAGAAATTGCTTCATCATTTGGTTCAATAGTTTTATGATTATTTGGATACAAAAAGACACCCCATTTATTAAAAAGTCAAGCTGATCACATGTGAGTTTTATATTAAGTAATGTATTTAAGTTATGATTCTGATCATATTTTTCAACAGAAAGGCAAATTCCTTCATACAATTTCCTTCATAAAATCTTTTATTACTAAACCTAGTGCAAACAACTGCCTTTGCCATGTGCCAGTGATGTGTTTGATGAGGTGTCTGAACCTCGGTACACTCAGCTTTGGTTTTCCTTTCAAACACAGGAAGTTTGAAGGCATTTATTTGTCTTTTGGTTGGATTATCTTTCTGCTGTTTATACATTCAGGCCTTCTCCGCAGACAGGCTTTGGTGTTCCCTTGCAAATACTGCCAACTTCAGAGAAATTATAGCTAGCATGAAAAAAAACTCCTTTTCATTTTTAAGATCAGCTAATTGGTGTATAATCAGTATACAGTTTACACAAATATATAGAGGAACATACTTCTCAGCGTATTAAGGTTAAAATATGCATACAACATATGACACAAACCCAAAATAAGACATAAAAAATTAATGGCACAGGAAATTCTAATTCAGCAAAATATTTATTCTTTGAGTTTAAATACCATATCCGTATATGCATAAGTAGTGTCTCAGATAATACACATTTCCTTTAATGGTACTGTTTCTTGAAAATAAACACTTGCATAATTTTTACCCTGAGGTAAGCTACTCTGCACTGAAAGGCTCTGCTTTCAGTTGAGAGAGGCAGGAAAAGACACTGGTCTGTGCTGGACCTGTGGGTGGCAGCCAGAAAGAAACTTGGGCGGGGTGTGTGGTCTGTGTGATCTATAGTGGTTTCACAAATTTTTTCTGGAGGCAGGCAAGAAAGACTCTATCCCATGGTAGAGGAAAGTGCTCTACTTGGTAAAGTTCCCTTTCGATTATTCAAAGCAGTACATAATATTATACATGCAGCCTGTAGAGGATAAATAGAAAAATGATGATTCTCTCTAGCATTTCAGTTTCATAATTCTTTTCTTCCCATGAAAAATAATTCTCAATAGTGAAAGTGAGGGGACACATAATGTGCATGGAATATAGCTAATTTTGGAGCTGATGAATAAGGTGCGTTCAGATGAGGGATTGTCTAATGTGTGAACATCCTTCCTCGCATCATGAGGCTATGCTTTTGGATTCAATATCCTTTTATAGACATACATTTATATAGTAAGGGAAATCATAAAACAGTGCAATTTAAAATTATTGCATTATCTGTCTGATGCCATAAAATGAGTTCAGTTCTTTTGGCGTTTCTCTTGTAGTTGTAACTATACTGTGAAAAATAGGCTTATCCTGTAGAACAGGAATACAGAGATAGGTGTTACCGTTGTTCTAAATTTGAGATTAATCTGTTGACCGTTGACATGATTTTTTTATTTTTACTTTTTTGTCTGGAAGAAAGATCTCAATGCTGTCTTCTTGGCAACACTGGAATGGGTGCTTACTCATTCTTTTCAAGCAGATCTTGTTTATGAGTCCTATTTAAATAATGACTTAATATATGTAAAATCTGAACTTTTTTCTTTGTTATGGTTATTTGCTGCCCTGGTTTTCAGTTAAGGTTCAATTATTTATCCAGAATCCAATAGCTTATTCCAGTGAGATAATTTCTTTTCCTGTTGTTTATTGTGCAGTGCCGCCCCCCATCTTCTTTTTATCCTAAGTGCCTACCCTTTCTTTTCAATTACTCCTTCCTGGCACCCTGCAAAATGCACAAATGATGAGCCCTGATGTACCTTCTGCAATTTTGCATAGTTGGATCCAACCACGATCCTAGCAAGTATCATGAGGCTCTGTGCAGGAGCAACCTGTAGAAGTCAGTTGTAGAAATCCCTCTTGGTTTGAATTGTAATTCCAAGTTAATTCCATCCTCTGGACATCTTCTGTTTGCCTAGGTGGCTGTCTTCTTTTGTGTCATATGTTTAACTCTAGGAATCCCATTTATGGACCATGCTGTAAAAACACTGAACAAAAATACAACCACTGCATCAAGGAGCTAACTATGTATACACCCATGTTTGTGTGTGTGTGTGTATATATATATATATGTATGAAACAAGGTAATAGATAACTCAGAAAACAAAGAATTCAAGGGAAGATGCATTATTTGGATGATTGCTAGCAGGTTAACTTTTCAGGTTTCTTGCAGAGGACACTTGTTTTAATGAAAGATTTAAATCTGGATCTGCATTTGGAAATTGGGAGGACAGTATGGAGAAAATTGTGATAATGTTTGGTTTAGAATTCAACAGGCACTGTTGGATGCTGACACTCAGGACAGAGAAGAGGCAGAAGATGACCTTTTCATATAGAGTCTGAAGAGAGGTGGGAGAGCAGTCACCGATCAGCATTCTGAGCAGCTTACAGATGAAAACAGAAGGAGGTAGTTATGGAGGCAAATGATGACATGAGTTAGGTTGTTTTTTTTTTTTTTAAAGGTAGATCTAGAAGTATATTTGTAGCAACGGAAAAGCAGAGATAAGTGAATTTTTAAGGAAGAGTGTGTGAGGGAACAGGTGAAGTGGTGGAATAGGGCTACAGGGACAGTTGAAAGAACAAGAAGAAAGTCTTTTTACAAGTAACTTGTGCAAATATCTAAAAAATGCTGCACTTGAAGGAATGATTGACAGAATTGCATCTTCTCTTTCATGAACATTTACGAATTTTTGTTTAATCAAAGATTTTTTTCCTTTCTAAAAGCTTTGCAATATGTTTTACATGTCTGAAGTACAAAACAGTAAAAAATATTTTCAAACAGTTGTACTAGAATTTGCTTGGTCACTTTTATCCCAGTATCTGATAACTGTCCAAAAGGAACTAATCAAGAGCAAATGTGTTGTTAAACTCAGGTGCAAAATGTTTTTCTATTAGCAGTTATATTGAACCGTTATATTTGGCTTTAACACAAGCCAAACCCAATCAAATAATACTAAATACTAGAGCCATTCTTGTTAAAAGTAACAACAGCAAAGAGTTTGAAACTTGAAACTCTTGTCTTAGAACTGTTTCCCCATCACAAGGAGACTGTTTATTTTTTCACAAGCTTCTGCAGAGAAGTGTCTCCCTGCTGCCAGCAATTCCCTCCTTCTCGCTGCAGTAGGATAAGTCACTTGGCACCTGTCAAGGCCCAGCTGCCTGTGAGGTCCATCCCTGACCTTCTGCCTCCTGACTGTAGCTGTCTGTGTCTGTCTCCTTTAGCCTTTCATCTAGGTGGTGCGGGATTTTCAAGAATAGCATGGCTAACTTGATCTGGAAATTAGCAGGCCAACCTTTCTTCCTTGTCCCCTGTCACAACTTTCTGTGATTAAGGAATGGCAGAAGACGAGCAGGGTGGCTCACCTGAAACTGAGCCTTGGAGCAAGTCATTGGGGTCACTGTACATTTCCCAGTGCCTAGCTTTTGGGGTATCTAGGCCTGGTATCTGGCAGCTGTGATAGGAGAGTCAGACTTCCTATTCTGTGGTAGAGACAATGAAAGCAAAGGAACAATGCAGGGATACTATTGTGGAATCTAAAACATAACCTTATCTGGAAAGAAAATTTGGGGTCAAGAGAGTATACTTTGACTGTGCAAGCTAATATCTTTTCCATGAGCTCTGAAACTTTGCCAGTGTACTTTAAACTGGGTCAAGAATCCTTGTCTTTCCCAGAATTAATCTTGATGAATTTGTAACTGCTAAGTTAAATATGTCCATCTAAGTGTGCTATCACACTGACAGGTAGATCCTTAGTTCAGTGCTGCTTTACCTTTGCCTGCTTGGATGGTAGCTGGGATGGTGCTATGTTGCTTTTACGGGGACAGGAAACTGGCCTTAGCCTTTTCTGGTGGGCTGGAATCAGGGCTGTGTGACTGTTGACATCTTTCCCCCATCACAGGTAGGTAGTGCTAAGAGCCGGCTCTGCTATAGCAAGTTGTGGAACTAATCAGCCTACATAGACAGTTGGAGGTTTCTGGCTCATGTGACAACCATAAAAAAACTTTGAATGATTTCTGGGATTGTAGGTGAGAAGCAGGGCCAGTCAACATCTCCCTTAGGCCTCCTTCAAATTGCAGTGTCATGTGACATGGATTGAGGACCTAAATAATTTGTATAAATGATTAGTCCGACAATTTGTTCTTAACCCAGTAAGCACCCCTCTGTAAAGAAGATTTTTGGATGTATGTGAAAGTTTAATGTAAACATAGAATCATAGAATTGTTAAGGTTGGAAGGGACCTTTAAGATCATTGAGTCCAACCATTAAGCTAACCTGACAAAAACCACTTCTAAACCATGTCCCCAAGTACCACGTCTACCCTTTTTTTAAACACCTCCAGGGATGGCAAATCCACCACCTCCCCGGGCAGCCTATTCCAATGTTGGATAACCCTTTCAGTGAAAAAATTTTTCCTAATATCCAACCTAAACCTCACCTGGCTTAACTTGAACTCATTTCCTTTTGTCCTATCATTTGTCGCCAGGGAGAAGAGGTCAGCCCCCATCTCTCTACAACCTCCTTTCAGGTACTTGTAGAGAGTGATAAGGTCTCCCCTCAGCCTCCTCTTTTCCAGGCTAAACAGCCCCAGTTCTCTCAGTCGTTCCTCATAAGAGGACACATATGCCTTTGTACTTTTTTCTATGATTGTATTTTTTAAAACCAGCTCCATACTTGTGCTCTCTGCATTGAGATCGAGTGACTTGTTCCTCTGCTGTTGAATTACAGAATCACAGAATGGTCAGGGTTGGAAGGGACATCTGGAGATCGTCTAGTCCAACCCTGCTGCCAGAGCAAGGTCACATAGGGCAGACTGCACAGGATGGTGTCCAGGAGGGTTTTGAATGTCTCCAGTGTGGGAGACTCCACAACCTCTCTGGGCAGCCTGTTCCAGTGCTCTGCCATCCTTAAAGTAAAGAACTTCCTCCTCATGTTAAGATGGAACTTCCTATGTTCAAGTTTGTGCCCGTTACCTCTTGTTCTATCATTGGGCACCACTGAAAAAAGACTGTTCCCATCCACTTGGTACTCTCCCTTTAAGTATTTATAAGTATTGATAAGATCCCCCCTCAGTCTTCTTTTTTCCAGACTAAAAAGACTCAAGTGCCTAAGCCTTTCCTCATAAGAAAGATGCTCTAATCCCCTAATTCCTTCAGTGCAGAGAGCTTTTTGACTTGTGCCTGCTTGGACCAGAAGGAAACTACAGTTGTTATTCAAGAGCTTTCTCTTCTGACAGAATGATATTTATAAACCCAAGTTGAGATAAAATTCTGCAGACAGTGGTGAGAATGTACACAGCAAAAATGAACAATCGCTGCTGGTAGGAAAGGTCATCACTACTACCTTGGTAGTTTAGGAAAGCCGAGCAGAGAGTTCTGCTTAGAAGTATGCTGCAGGGGGGAACTCTGTGAACCAGCTGCCTGTCTGGGGTTTAGTTAGGAGTGTGTGTCTGTGGGGGTGATTTGACTCTGACTGTGCTTTGCACAGGTATTTTTCACCTGTTGTCTTGTCCTACTCCCTTTCCTGTGTGCATGTATACAATATCTAGAGTGCTTTAAGCAAAGCTTTGCTGTGGGCTGCAAGTGACAAGAAACTATATGAAAGTACTGTCCATAAGGCACATTTTTTGTGCTGTTTTATGATCTGTGATGGATTCTATGAAACATTTTACTTCCAGGAATTGATACAGACTTTAAAAACTTCCTTCTGATAAAGTGACATGCCTGAAATGAGCTTGTCACGGTGTTCATTTTAATTATTTTTCACACACAGTGTGAAATACTTCGATTCATCTGGTTAAAAGCCCCTGAAGTTAGGGAAGTTTGCTTTGCTATAACTAGATTTGAAAAACAGATAGAGGTATCAGACAGTGTTGGTAATGCGTGGCTTGGATTATTCTGAATAAGATGGCATTATTAGCTATGTAGGCTTTCAGTCTTCAGATTCCTATATTATGTAGGTGCAGTGACTTGAGTAACAGAAGTATATTCTTGTTCCCACTGAAATGAAGTTTCCTAAATTTTATTAATTGAATACTTCATCCATGTTTTACCTTATCTCAGAATTTCCTCCCTTACGGTCTACTCCACCTTTATCAAGGTGCTCACAGCATGGAAAGTTGTGCTGTTGTTAGTGGTGCGTTCTGATGTATTGTACAGTTTATCATATTTTTTATGATTATCTCACTGCTTTCTAATGTTATTTTACAGTTAAGATGCCCCAGTAGTTTGCAGTAGTTCCTATTCTATGTCTTTCTGCATTCCATTTTCAGTTATAAATACATGGTTGTGCCTGTTTCTTGCTTGGTGTTAAAGTTGTAATATCATCCTCTTTAAAAATTCAAAGCATGTTGCTGATGCTCCTTGATGAGTTTCTAAGCTCATCGGTAGGGTTGTTGTGCTTGACAAGGGGGTGAAATGTGGAAGTGCTGACAAGTGCCTGATTGCTGATTCTTGGCCCCAAGCACAAGATTGCGATAGGAAAGATTATTATTATCTGTCACACAGCAAGAGCCGTTATTTCCTACCTTCAGCACTGACTTTATTTAGAAACTGAAGAAACTGAAGCAGAGGCTGGGCAGAGGTTCTCATGGTAAGAAGTAGCTCCCTGCAAATGCCCAAATTAGCTGGGAATGAGTTTTGAAGTCAGCGGGGGTGTAGTGCCACTAGCATGGTCCTCTGCCTGGGCTGCATTGCCCCAGTGAAGCCTCTAATGGTTTTAGCTGTTACTATAGCATCTGCTGTGGCTTCATCTTCATAAATCTGCCACTCTACTCCACAGACTATTCCAGAGAGCACTGGCACCTGCAAGAACCCCAGGCCACCAGGGGCAACCCAGGATATATCTGCTTCCCTCCCAGAAATACCTGGCTGCTCCAGAATCTGTTTCTGATACTATTTTCTCTAGGGACCAGATTTCATCAGCTTTGTACCCATACAGTGCTCAGCCTGGCACTGTATTCATTGTTCAGGTTTCTTGAGTAGTGCGCTACAGTAGATGACAGGGATAACACTGTGTTTAGTTATCAGGCAGCTGTCCAGTAGCTTGAATTTAAGCCTTTTAAGCAGCTCTTTTTACACTAGGTCATGTATTTTCTTGTTGGTTATCGTCCTCTGTCATGCATTCACTGGGGATATTGCAGTGGTAAAAAAAACAATTAATGTACTCTCACACAAGATTCAGTCATTAGCACCAGATAGTCCGTTCATTTTAAAGAACTTTAAATACTGTATTTTTGTATTTCCCTACTTCATTTAGCACCACGTGTACCTTGTGTAGACTTCTGTTAGAATCCTGCCAGATTCCAGATGTTCCTCATCTATATAGTCTGGTATCTAGCTCTGCAAAAGCTGCAAGATGCAATGTCAGCCATTATTGCTTCATTTGTGCAACAGCAATCATAAGACTTGGTGTTTTTTCAGACCTAGAAATTCTCTGTTGGACTACTGACTCAGCATAGTGTTATCCTAAATTCCACGGGTCATGGTTACTTCTGGGAATTCATAAGAGGTCAGGAAGTGTCCAGGAAATTACTTAAATAAAAAAAAGCTCCAGTGACCTAAGGAAAACCAAAAGATTCACTCACATGCCTGGCAGCTATTGAGCAACTAGAGTAGCGGAAAATAAAAGTAGTAAATGTTGAAAGGTTAGCCTGAGGCTGAAGTTTCAGAGAGATGTTAAGCTAGCACTGCCGCCAAAAAAAGGGCCATCTTTCGTGTTTTTCTTCTTCCTGTATTCTGGTACAGACGTTTGGCTGCATGGTGGCCCAGAAGAGGAGAATGATTGAGCTTAACATTAAACTAGCAAGAAAAATGCAGAGGTTGTTTTTAGTAGTGGGTCGGTTCACTCTCTACCTCCTCACACTGCTCCATGAGCACTTGATCTGACAGGACAGCAGGAGTGTCACAGGAGCCAGGAGAAGCAGAGTGAGCAGCAGTGCTGCCTTTTATTTGGTTGCAGATGGAAATGGTTATAAAAGTGCTATGAGAGAGTAATGATTTGTCAGACTCTTACAAAGATGGTTCATGATCATTCGCTTAAATCAGCTGCTAAAGAAAACAGACGTGCTGTCTTGTCAGTCTGAATGGTCTGTGTTGCTCTTCACTTTTCTCTTGTGTTAGGGAGGTATATGGCTTAGTGTCCCAAAACCTGAGCATTGCAGTTGTATACAGAACTCTTACAGAACCCTTCTCCCCTCCCTGCTTTTCATCTTGTAACCACAGAACCATTTTGGAGATGGATTTCATTACAGACGCAGCTGACTTGAGCCAGAGGCCTATTTATTCAAAGCTTTTAACTTTGAAGAAGTAACTTCTCATTCATATAGCAAGTGTAATGGAAAAGAAAGGGAACTTGATGGCTATTTTTAGGAAAAGATAGTGTTTATCTCAGCGAAACTTTTTTAGTTTTAGATGTTGAGACATTACGAACTTTAAACCTAGACAGATTTTTTTTTAAAATATTTTAAGGTGAAGGAGTTTCATTTAATGTGTACCTCAATTGCTCTGTCAGCTTGATTAGTTCTCCACTTACATTTTTATTGCTATGCAAATTGACATTCTCCTATGTGTTGTATGAAAAACCACTAAAAAATTGGAAACTGATAGTGCCAGAAAATTGTAAACCTGATAAAGTGCTTTCAAATGCACAAAGTGCATTTTGAGCATGTGTTAATTACTTTTATTTTCACAAACAAAAGTAATATTTTCACAATTAGAAGTAATATTATTGCACAAATGCATCAGCATAACAGCTGACACAATAGTTTTGTAATGGACTGCATGATTCAGAAGAGGATGGTGAGCAGACAAGTAGCAATGGGTGTACAGATGCCATCAAAAAGGCTACCAAGAAGGCAAGGTATGAAACCAGCCTGCTCACCTTGCCTGACATCAGAAGTCTGAAAAACTCTTGTTTAAGGAAAACAGAACAAAAAAAAAAGAAAACTAGAAAAAAAGTAAACTAGAAGAAATTGCTCAGTTCAACATATAGAACTCCAGGATGTTGATTAACATGACGTTAAGGAGTCTTAGGCAGTGTCCTGGTGAAAGTTTGTGAAAGTGGTCCAGTGCTAAGACAGGGGGATAGAAGTAGTTTGTGTGAAAGCTGCTGTGGCAAAAGAGGTACGTATTAAGGAAAGGTTTGGTGGCAGGTTCAGTAGGGCATCTTGGGTGCGGGTGCATCCTTGGATAGAGTTAGGACAGCTGTACAGCTGGATTCCAGGAATTAGTTAATTTAGCAGGAAGTTTCATCCTGGCACAGATCAGAACTGACATGAAGTCACCACTCATCACAGCACTTTGTCAGAAACCGAAATGGTTGTGGCCCTAGATGCAGAGCCAAAAGCGTATTAGGGTGAGGAGTCACGCAAGTATGACATGCCCAGATGTATCATGGAGGGGGGAAATCTGGGTTAGCTACTGGATGAGGGACTTGAAGCAAGCGAAGCAACAGGCTTTTGATGGGAAGTTATGTACAGCTTAGAAGTTGGTATTTGATACAATATAGTAATACTGGGTTATTTCTGTATAGAAATCTTTCAGTGTCTAATTTAAAACCTACTGAAGACTAGCAAAAAGCTGAAAATACAAGGTAAGTGAAGAAAGATGGTTGGCAATAGATGCCTTGACTAGGAGACAGAATGTTTAATTTGTTAATCGCTTACTATTCTGAATTTTATATGGGAAGTTACCATGCCACATGTAGAAAATAAAATTATGGAAATTAAAAGGCAGACAAGCTTTTAGTATAAAGACAAAAAACCCAAGAAGCCCATGTTCTGCAGTCAGGTTGCAGGAAGCTCTGTGCCAGAAAACTGGGGATACAAGTGTGAACTGACCACATCTGGAAGGGAACAGAGTGATTAAAATCCAGTGCCTAAGTTTGTCTGAACTATCTGCCTTTGCTGTATTGTGGGGCTTCCCCACCATTTGCACTGTGAAATTTATTGCTTAAGGTGGCACACTGCTCAAGTGGTTATTTGGAGTTTATTTAGAAACATAATGGAAGCTACAGCATGTTTGGCACCAAAGGATATTTAATGGGGGAGTGGACACTTCCCAGCCTTTGCAGTTCCCAGTAAAGGAGACTGCTCTTCAGTAGCTATCTCATTATGTAAGGTATTAAAAATTACATTAGATTTCCAACTAAGCTTTTCAGTATAAATACTGAGCCTAACATAGAGAAACTACTACTACACTGAAGAATATTTTTTAAAATCAGTTCAGGGAATGCAAACAAGTGATTTGCACACAATACAGAAAGCTATGAGGATTTTATTTTCTTCCTTACTCTTCTTGTCTAGTTCTTAAAACCCAAATTGTAGTGTGGTAGATAGACCTGCTTTTGAAATAAAAATTTAACTGAGTCCTTGGAGAGAAAAAGACAAAATTGTCATAGAGAGATTCTTCATAGTTGCCAGATATCTTCATGAAAACTTCTCTTTTCAGATCCTATAGGAAACCTATTACAAAACTCATTTCAGAATGTGGAGGCTCTGATGTAATTTTCTGATTCAAATTTATTTAAAGTGTAAAATTGGTTCTGCTAACATCCCTGTGTTCTGAGAAGATTGCTATTTGCCCTACAAGCCCACGTGAAGGAAGAAAGAGGTAAGGCGTTTACTTCCCCCTTCAAGCTACCCACCCTTGATGAAGGGGGTAACTGCAGCTCCCGGGAGGCAAACAGCGTTCAGGGAGACGGGGAACATAGCCCACGTGTTGCGATTCCAGGTGCCCCTGCAGGGAAGCTGTCTGCAGCAAGTGACTGGCCTGTGCCCCAACCCCCTTTCTTAGTTTAGTGCAAAGGAGCTGGGCTCAAATACTGGTTTGCATATGAGGGAAGAGAGTCATGTTGTAATCATAGAGTAGAGGGAGTGTTGTCCTGTGACACTCTGGATGCCTTTGTTACCAGGGGTTTTATTGCAATTTCCTAATGGAACAAATCTTGTTTGACAGCATCTGTTCATTTGCCCTCTTCTTCTTGATTTTTTTGAACCCTCTGGACAGTACCAGCTGGAGTTGACAGAAGAGTAGCGGTCTTTAATGTGTTTATAGGAACATAATATTTCTTTTAAATTGAAAGCTGAATGGAGGAATATGACACAAATTAGTGCTTCTAACTGAATGAAAACCTCTATTTTGAGAGGCAGCAGCCAGGGCCAAGTGACATAGGTGTGGTGGCCAGTCAGTCAGTACCTGTGTTGCTCTGTAGCAGTCCCAGCATCTACTATCACTTTCTCAGCTGTGCAGGTGTAGGATACAAGGGGGAGCTGGGGCAACGCATGGTGAGGGTGGGTAGAGGTCGAGGTGATTAGAAGACACTGCGTGCAAATCTGTGGTTCTCCGAGCTTCATTAATTCTGCTGCTTATGAAACAACTTTTAGAGTCTTTTGGCTGCCCTGTTCCTCATAAAAAGCTTAAATAATTTAATAATATGCACATATACATAAAAGTTTTGCATATTTCTAAGCATGTAAAACAATTCTCTTTTTTTCACTCATCTTATGCCACTCGTGTCAAAATACAAAGAGGAGCAAAAATGCTGAAGTTTTATCTTCCTGATTTCTCTTTGAGGTTAAGAATAAAAATAAACAAACAGTAGCTGTGGAGGATTTTTCGTACAATGATGAAGGCTTCATTTCCCCTTGTATTTCATTTACCTAAATGGAAGTCTTACCAGTTAAAAAGAGAGACAGGAATGAAGAGCGCTAAAGAGAGGCTGTCTGTCGCTCCCTAGTGAAATGCCAGTCCTCATAGTCTGCAGTTCTAGTATTTGCTGTCTGATCCCAAGTCACGTTTACTGTGGATAAGATCAGTAAGGGAGTTCAGTTCAGCCTGGTGAGCTGGAGGGTGGGTTGTAGTAAGATGAGGTTTGTGAACACGGAAAAGCATCAAATATATGAAATTGAGTTTCTGTGGGTTTTTTGACAGCTCACACCTAGTTGCAATAATGTATACTTTGCTCTCAGCATCTTTGCCTCTCAGAGGCTGACTCACAGGAGGGAGAGTGCCTCAGAGCAGCTTCATTGGATTTTAGCTATCGAGCTGTAGACAAGGAAGATTAATAACAGAGAAATAATACAGAATCATGGGGCATAGAGGTTTTAAAAGGTAGCCTTAAAATAGAGTGGCAGCATAGCTGAGGTTGGAAGGTACCTCTGAAGGTGGTCTAGTTCAGCCCCCTGCTCAAGCAGGGCAACCTAGAGCCAGTTGCCCGGGACCATTTCAAGTTGGGTTTTGAGTATCTCCATAACATCTCTGGGCAACCTGTGCCAGTGTGTGACCACCCACCCAGTTAAAAAAAACCAACAAACAAAACCCAAAGAACAAGAAAAACATTAGCAGTATTCCATTAACAACTAGAGATCCTTGTCCAGTCCTGGTCCAGTGATATCCCTGCTTTCCTTCTTCTCTGGTTGCTGGCCAAATAGCAAGATGCTGTACAGATGGGAGCATGTAGTCTTGAATGCTCAAGGCACAAGTTGCAAGTTACTGCAGAATGAAGCCACACCATGTCTCAGGTCAGTTTCTTAAAATTCGGACTTACTACTGTATATTTACAAAGACTTTTTGGAGAGAGTGCTCTAGAAAGTGTCATTGTACATGGAAGGAAAAGGTAAATGCAGATGGGATAAGAGGATGACAGGAAAGGCTGAGGGGATCCATCCAACATACGTATTGTGGATGGGGTGAGAGCACAGCTGAAAAAGCAAACACAAGTAAATGTTGGCCATAGAAGCCATTAGGCGATGCTGAAAGACTGGAAGGTCAAAGAGGTATTGTTATAATGCAGCGTCAAGCACTGCTCAAGTGTGTCTGCCTCTCTTGCTGGTGCTCTCCTATTAGAGCAGCATCTCTAGCATAGATGGTAACTGTCATGTGGCCAGCTGGTCCCAGTAATGCATCACATCCTTTAACTGGCAGCTTTAAACAGAGAAGGTTTTGGAGGCTTATTTGTATTTCTTTTAACACCACATAGTTCCCACACTGAACAGCACTGGAGCAATTTCATTTTCAATTGCCCATCTTGAAAAATTTCTTTGGGTGTTCACCTTCATTTCTCGTATCATTCTCACAGTAGTCATTTAAAACAAAGGATATATGTCTGTAGACCAAAGATTAAAACAGTGAGAAATGTGAATGTGTGCAAGGTAACTAAGAGGTAAATACAGCCCTGGAAATCAGGGCAGGTGGCATGAGTAGAAGAAAACAATCAGTTAATGGGTGTTCAAAATTAGAAGATATAGATGGTGCCTTTTATAAACTGCTCCTGTATCATTTGAAATCAACAAAGAAACAGTCAGGAGAGAGGGCAGATGATAAATGATTCATTTGCTCGCCTCCTCCTTGAGATTCTTTTCTTTGCCAGCTTGAGATAACAGATGTCTTAAAGATTATGAATTCACAGGAAAATAATGCAAGACAATGGGCAGCCAATACAGTGTTCTGATAGTCTAAATATTTTGTTTGTTATATTTTATCGCCCTTTGGATCGCAAAGTCTAGCAAAGCTCTTATATCAATGAATGACTTTGCTCACAAATGTTTTGGTTCAATGAGGCTTTCAGTGAGGAGAAGTGGTTCTTCTGTATTTGGACTATAATCTGTTTTGTTTCTTGTGACTCAGCCTTTGGTTACAGGCAAGTCAGCTGGGTATGGGAAACGTGAAGACTGATTGTCTGTTGTGCTATACATCAAATATAGTGCTTTTTGCAGAGTTTCGTGATCATTGGTGAGAACAAATTTCAAAGGACGCTTGTCTTTTTTAACTGTATGAGGTCTTTCAAAGTTAATTCGGAACAGCCTGTATTTTCATCTTCAGCAGGGGGTCATTTCTCTGCAGTCACTGTTCACTAGGTGAGGCTCTTGCCTTAATATGCTAATCTCTTCAGGGATCACTAACTCCTGCCACCCAGGTCTGTATTGAAGATGCCAAAGAGTACTTTAACCTGAGACTTGTTACAGCACAACTTTTGCAGTCCAGAACAAACACGACAGTGTATTCTTTGTGGGTTTCTACATTGAGAACACACTGCATTTCAAATATTGGAAACAGAATAAGATGTGAAGTAATTATTCTGACTCAGAAAGGGAGTATTTATATACTCCCACTGTAAGAAAAAGGCTAGATACATTGGAGAATATTTTATCATTCGTGAAGGACTGACAGTGCTGCTTGCTAATACATTGTACTGTAAAAGAAGGGACCATGTTTGCATAGTCACTCTGAGTTTTTCTGCAAGCAAACATGTCGCCATGCAGTGCTATGTTCTGTACTGGAGAGGTGGTCTTCAGTTAGACAGACTCTGTGGCTCTGTTTTCCTCTATTACCACAAACAAACTTGGTTTTGTTCACTAAGCTATTTCGAGTTCGGAGGTCTTTTACATGCATACATATCCATTGCAAATTGATTTGCAAGAGCATGTTTAGTCTCACAGTGAAGGCCAAATGGTCATCAGATTTGTTGTCATCCCAGCTCCAGGTTAATCTCGATCTGTTGAAAAAGGAGATGAAACAGTGCTATGTTTGCGTTTCCCTCTTACTACTGAGTCATCATCCCACCATAGCACACTCTTTTCTAAGTATAAATACTCTCTTTGTCTTTACAAAAGGTTATTTAAATTGGAATTTCAGTGCAGGCTTCAGTTCTCTTAGTGAGTTTTAAGATATGGAACATTTGTGAACGCTGCAAAATAATAAACCAACAAGATAAGTGATCTAAGAGCAGACAAACAAATTTTACTTAAAAAAAAAAAGACTGACTTAAGTAATAACGGATATTTATGTAAATAAAAAAAAGTATGAACTACCTCAGAGGCAAATAACTTAACAGATATTTTGCATGCTTCAGCATCTGTCTTCAAAGGCAAAAGATAGTGAATTACGCAAAGCTTTACATATATTTATATTAATCTTTCCTTGCAGCGCAAAGATATCAAATATCTTTTGTGTGGTGCTTGATTTAAAATTTTGTCTGAAATATGAAGTCCTACATTTGCTTTCGTTATTTTTTTTTGTCTTAGGTATTGATAGAGATTTCTTCTATGCTTAAATAAAGCTTTCTATATTTCTGAATTTCCTTACTCTCTGATTTTCAATAATGCAGGCAGCTCACACTTTGTAAGAACAGCCAGGGTCCATATAAGTTCCCAGGTGCTGCTTTTTGTGAAGATATTTAGACTGATATTAGAGATGGTTTAGTATTTACAGATGACTGTATCAGGATAAAGTGTAGCTCATTGTAGCTCTGTAAGCAAACATGCTGCTGCTCTTCATAACATACAAAATGATTTTAGCCCTGAGGACAAATATGAGCATTAGCCTGGAAGTGGAAGTTGTCTGTGGCTGTGGCTGTGCTGTGGGGATATGTGTGAACACAAAGCGTGATCGAGAGGCAGCCCAGGGAAGTGAGTTGAAATTTCTTGGTCATGCAAGGGCTGCCTTTGGAAGCTACATACTCCTCCTGTTCCCCTTCTCCAAGCAACATCAGAAATTAACCAGAAAAAGCTGCTTTTAAAGCAAGATGTTCATGGATGTTTGTACCTGAAGTGGTGAGGTACAGCACATAATGCAAAGGCTTTCAAAAATGTTGAACACCGTACAGAGGGAGTAATTGACAGCTGTCTTCCCTGTGAGCATCATTTTTCAATTGGTTTTGTGGTCGTGTGCGTTCCTCTGTCCCTTTCTACTCTGTGTCAAGAAGCTCCCCTGGGTAAGACCAATTCCGGGACCATAGCTTCAATATTTGAAGAGATGTGTGATGGCACTGGAGTATGTACTTGGGCCTCTCTAAACAAATGCGAAAACCATATTGAGACATAGCAATGCTTCCGGTGACTGATGAAGCAATGTTTGACTATTGCATTTTGTGTAATATATAAGAAAGTGAAGGTGTAGTCATGAATAATCAGTGGGCTGAGATGGCAGCAAGGTTTTCAGAGGCTTACGTGTGCATAGTACTTAAATGAGAAGCATTTTTATAGAGATTCTTCCAAACTGATGGAAGAGAATTGTAGACCAATTATGCATACCTGTGACCATATACACAGCTGGAATATAATGTTAAACCTATGACTATGTTATCTTACTGTCTTAATCTGTATATTGAATAATATTAAGGAACACAGAACAGGGAATATGTTACTGGAAAATTATTTAGTAATTGTAAATTTTGTAGGTAATGAAGTGCCACGAGTATATTACAAAAAGTTGTGTGCACTTATGTTTTCATACTTTAATAGTGGTTGCCTTTAGTTATGGAGAAGAAGTTACAGAAGAATGTTTTATTGTATTGACATTTTTAAGCAGCATGATTGATACATTAAATCACACAGACTCACTACCATAATTTTTCTGCCCTCATAAACCTAGTGTGTATCCACAAAACATATCCAGGTGTCCTTGGGGTTTTTTATTGTTTTATTTCGTTACTGTAAAGAGAATGCATCCCTGCAGGATTTCAGAGTGTTTTTTCTTGGTCATGCAGGGAAACAGAGTAATAAGAGAGCAGTGAGAAAAAGCTGGGGAAGTAGAGTATTGAATAGTTGTGAGTAGCAGTGTTTGGGTTGAGCACATGGGGGCAAATTATTGTATCACTTCGTGCTGGTATCTTTTCTTGAGGTTGTAAGATTTTTGTTTTTCCATTTATACTGGAACGGCTCCTGTTCCCGGCTTTCCTGACTGAATCTGCCTTAACTTTGAGTGACTTTCCCTTCTTACTTCTCAGAAGGCAGGTATTTAGAGGCCCTTTTCATCTCTTCCTTAATGTTGAGCAACTTCTCTTTTTTTTTTCCTGTCTCTTTTTTTTTTTTTTATGTGGCTCAGGATTGTGACATATTCCATAATGTAGTTTGTTGCTGTCTGTGTGGGATACCTATTTGCAATAACAACCAGTACTGCCTTAAAAATTTAACTGTGGAAGAGGTTTTACAAAGTGTTTGAAAAATGTAGAAGCAGGGGTCTTTTTGAGTGAACTTAACATTTTAGGTGCCTAAATATCTAAGTATACTTGCAAATCTTTCCCATGTTACTACCATTTAATTATGCTGGTCGTTACGACAAAATTAGGCCTCTGGGGTAAACAAATGGTAATCTCAGTACTGGAACCAGAGATTAGTCATTTGTGATAAATGCAGCAAGGGAGATCAAGTAGTGGCTAACAAGCTGTTGGAAGAGATCATAACTATTATTTAAGTACTCTGGGTGTTCTGTATATAAAAATACATTTGTCTTTTGGCAGCAAACCTTTTTGATCATCTTAACTATTCCAAAAATCCTTCCCAATTCTAGGTGTTCTTCAGCAGTGAAATGGCATGCAAATGCACGTGAAAGTTGAATGAAGTTAAAGGAAGGCATAGTCATAAGGGAGAAAAATGCTGCCTACGTGCCAGCTTCCCAAACATAAGTCAATGGACATGGTATAATTTAAAAGTTCTTCCTGTAGTGCCTAGTAAGTTTTTTGTAATAAAACTTACACTTTAAAAGAAATGGTAGTATGCCTGGCTTCTGTCTGTCTGGAATGTGTAATGAAGTATAGATGCTTGAGATTGCCTGAGAGGTAGAAAGTGCAATCAGATATGCTAATGAACAACTTTTTTGAGTTTCCTCAGCACTTGCTTTTCAGCTTTATTGGCAACATGCTATTGTGGAGTAGCACAGGAATTATTCAATGATAGTTTGTTTTTTTTTTTAATGCAAGTCTTATCTGGAGAGTTTTACAGACCTTTAGGAATGTATTTGTGTTTGGATAAATGCTCTTCAGCAAGGCAAAACCAGTGGCTGACAGATGGACTTGTGCTAGAGTCAACAACACTTTGAGACACTGACATGTGGTAGAACTTCTCTAAGTTGCTTGTCAGCTTCTGCTTGGGACCCGTCTACAGACCTGTGTAGGAACTCTTGTCAGAGCTGCTGAAAGGTAGTGAAGTTGTAAGGTGCAACTAAGAAGCTAAACTGTCCTGAAGAACAATTTCTTGTAAGAGGTGATGTGCCAAATATGATCTCTGAAGTCAGGGTAGAGGAATTAAGCTGAGCATGCCTGGAAGCAAGAAAAAAAATCTTAAGGGAGTTTGACATGAAGTAACTGGGATGCAGCATAGTATCGACAACATAAAGTTCAGTGCTGAAACTAACTTTAAGAAGTGGAATCTTGTTCTGTGGTTTGCAAAGCCAAGTGCCATGCTTCACTTTCTCCAGCACTGAAGAAAATGCATTGCTCACCATGGGCTATTTGATTTGTTACTGTTGATATGTGTTGTTGGTTTAGCACTAATGATCGCAGTCAAGCAAATCCCTTCACTCAGGGCTATAAGCCTCTGAATGTGCTTGGTAGCAGAGGATTTTGAGGTATGAGGCCTGCTTTCCATAAGAACTAAAGATACAAGGCAGTAATGAAGAAATTGAATGTTATGTTATACCTTTTGGATCTTTTGATTAAATGCCCTCTTAATAAATTACAGCTTTTTGAATGTGTTAGAATATTGCGAAAAAGGTAAAAAGAAGATGAGAAGAATGTGATCTGTGTGTGGCATCTTTTGAAAGTGACACCATATTAAAGAAATAAATTGCTGGCAGCCTTCTTAACATGAGCCATCACTCTTAATAGTTCATTTGTCAGTTTAATTTAGTAAAAATAAATGCTTATAAATACCACAGAGGCTTTTTTAACTGAGGAGAACAATGAAGAAAATATGGGAAAATTTCTGTGACATTCGGAGTTTCTCACCACCAAAAGGTAAAGATGCTGCAGAGCTGGCTAGATGCAGCTGTCGCAGAACGCTGGCCTTCCCTTCTTCCCCAGCACTGCCTGAGAGACTTGTTCTGCCCTTGCACTCTATATGTAGGCTGATGACTTGATAAAACAGATAGCCTTTTGTTTTATTCTTTTTTTTCCCCATTTGTTGCTCAGTTTTGGAGGATAGTGATACACATCTGATCTGCCTGATACAGAAATACTTGTCCTGTGCTTGTGGAACCATGTGGGTACTTTGGCACTGTTAATTTTCGAGGATGTTGTGGAACAGTGAATGTTAATTTTCACTTTCAGTATGGAGATACCTTTTGGGAAACCTACCTTCTGCTCAGCTGTCATAGAGCTAATGGTGCCTGGGGCTTCAGAGGGCCAGCAGCAGCAAGAATAATTGATTTATTTCGATTTGTCATATTTATTTATTGCTCTTCTGAACATGTATTCCTGGGCACTTGTGCAACCCTCAAATAACAAAGTATAGCATAACATGCCCTTTAAAATGGCAGGTTATTTTGGATTATAGCATTTTCACGGTGGTGGCAGAGAAATAATAACAAATCTTAACATGAGGAGTGCAGTTGAGGGCCCCTCCTGATGTGTTTTCCTTTTAGCAGAGCTGAAGGACAGGTAGTTGTATAACCTCACACGCTGAGCTGGTGCGTGTCAGCAGCCCGGTGAGCAGCCCTGCCACGGCTCTGTTCTTGGCAAGGTTTTGAAAATGTCATGGCTTAATTGCCATGGGACACACATGCCTGAGTGTTTCTGTCCAAGTGACTACTTGTCTCGGTGTGAGTGTTGCAGATTCAGACCCATTACACCAGATGCCCAGTTTACTTGGGCATCTCCTAGCTTCACGCATTAGCTTCCTAGAATTTAGGATTTGTCTGGGCTTGTGTTCCAAGGCAAATTTAATGTCGTTTCCTACATTTTAGGAACAGGAAAGTGAAGTGTATACTCTGTCAGTGGATGTGTTAATATTTTTTGTTTAACTTTGTTGCCTTTAATGACTTCAAAATGAATACTTAAATTGCATAGATATTCTAGAGGAAAACAGGATTCTAGTTTAAAAATCTGACTGATGTTCTAAGCGCCCAGTATGAGAGTTTTGGTTTTTGTTAAGTGTTGTTGATTTATTGCATGTGTTCATTGTGTAATAGCTCTCATGAATGAAGCAACCAGAAAATTGGTTGCTGTATTTTTTGCATCTTTCCAAGATTTCTTGAGGCATTTGTTTAATGTATGTTGTTACCTGTTGGAGTGAAATTAGAATCTTGGCAATGGTGGGTTTGTTTTGCCCTGATAAGAGAAGCTTACGTGAAATTGATGTAGCGGAGGTCAGAGTCAGACCTGCAATGTAATGTCGTTACAGAGATTGAGAACCTGTCAAAAAGCACTGATACTCTGGTAGCTAAAAATTAAGTAGCACAGTTGTTGGCATTCTTTAAGAAAAAGGTATAGTTTTTAAAGCTGTTCTGGAATATATATTTTTTTTTCAGTTAAGTTGAACAGAAGTCAGCTTCAAGACAGCAAGCTGGTGGTACAAAGTTAATATTTTTGGAGATTACTATGTAGGAATCCATGTGGTTTGATCTAAATGCCTTTATTTATAGAGAGGAGAACACAAAGTAAACTGAATGTGCACAGTGGTTCCACAACATAGAGCTATTTGCTTTCATTTCGTGTATGTTGTGGAGTGCTACTGTCCATAGGCAATTTAAGCGGTGTGAATTATGTGATGGAACATAGGAGAAGTGGTAAAGATGCAACAGCAGTTCATGTTTAGTTTTGGTCTATTCAAGTGCTTTCTCTAGAGATCAATATAAAAAAGCAGCAAAGAGTAAAGTAGTTGACCACTATCTCAAAACCTGGCTAAGGGAATGATATTTTGGGATTATCCCATAACAGCATGAGATGTATGTAGTGAGAAAGAAGGAGCAAAGGCCTTTTATGGGCCATTTGCAAATCTTGTTGTGTTTCTGTTCTTGCATTTTGAAACTTCATCTGCCATGCAAGAAAGATTAGTTCGTTTGTGTATCTCTTCTTGTTCTTTAGAAAAGCAAATTTATCGCTACAGATATCTATTGCCTGTAGTATTTATTAAAGCTCCTTATACAGTCATTTTGTATGAATTGTATGCTAGCCAGTGTAACAAACTCTTTTTGTAATGTATCCTTGCAAGTCATCTTCCAAGTATGAGGAAAGAAACCAATTATACAGGCAAGCGCAAGATCTTGTGTTGGGTAGTAGGCCCTCTCATGTCAACAGGTGCTAACTGCATAAGGGATGGTGGGGAACCCCAGTGCCAGGCAGTCAGACCTAGTGCACATGGCAGTGAACTAAGTTCCAAACTGACGGATGACCAGGGCAAGCCACCCTGTTGAAATATGCCTTGGCTTACCCAGCGTTACCGTGAAGACAGAAGCATTTGCTGCTCCTTGAAATGTACTGCTTTGAAATGCACTAGATGAGAGCAACAAATTGTTATTGTTGAGAATGGGCAAAAGAATGAGTCATTTGACAAAAGCTGGTGTAAAGGCACCACTTGCTGCTGAGGAATATTTTTGCATCTCTGGAAGCAGGTGAGAAGCTGAGTGTGCTTGTCCAGTTACCAGGTCTGTGCAACTGCTTTTAAAGTACGGTTTAAAAAGCCTGTTAGAAACGCTGTCAACAAGTTCCAATTTTCATCTTGTGATGCAGTGTTTCATCTGTAATGCTAATCCAAAATAATCATTTACACCATGAAGTTTAAAACATACAGGTCCTAGAAGTAGTAGCTTTGATGAACACACACATTTTCAGCTCTGTGTGTGGTTGAGTTACTGTGTAGTTTAATACTGTGTTTTACACTTTCCCCCTAAAAGACAGAGAATAAAATATGCAGCCTGTAAGCCAAAGGCAAGTGCTCCTGTTGGAGTTTGGACTTGCTTTGTCTAATTTGCTGGTGATGATCTGACGGTGTTCTTGATGTTGCACTTGCAGAAGTTTCTGCTCCTTTTATATGCATTTTAAATCTCTCAGACCCAGAAAGAAGAGAATGTTGGTGGTGTATGGTTAAACTCTGCAAGTGTCTTTTGAGTTTGTTTACAGTTACTTTTCTAGCATTTCCTTCTGCTTTGGTTTAGGTTACATAATGATCTGGGCTTCACTGGTATTTCAGTTCTGACTGTCAGATGCACAAGCCTGGCTCTTGCTGTGGCATACGGAAGTGCTCCACTTCTCAGTTAATTAATGGTTTTCTCCTAAAAGCATATGACCACTGGTACTACATTGTTGCTGGAAGTTGCTTCCAGTAATTATCACTGTTATGCAAAAGACTCATGCATGATAAAAGGCCTGAATATTGCTGCATGTTTTTAACAAAAGAATGAATTTATTGAACAATGCAAGGTTTGCTGTTATTCTGATGGTGCGTATGCGTTAAAATGTGATGGTGTAACAAAAATATGTCTTCTAGACTTTCAAGTTCCTCACAGACAAATCTTGGTCATAAAATTCAGAGCAGCAGCCAGATGGCTGAAACCTGGAAGTGTTGTTGTGGAGTCTAGCAAGAGAAAACCTACTCCTCAGTAACAGTAGAACATTAACACACTTGGAGTAATATATTACTAGTGGTGATGGCATATTCCATTGTGGCTTAATTGTGCTTAATGGAGTCCTGCAATCTCCATGATTCAGCTACACACGTCAAAGCAGGGCGCTTCCCAGTTCATCTGCTTGTAGAAAAGCACAGCAGCTTTACATAACCTGGTTGGTAGAGTACTGGAAGCACCTCAGATATTATGTTTCCCCTCTCCCCTCCTTGCAGTTTATCTTTGTCTTCTCTGGTATATTAGTGTCACAAATTAAAACAAACAAACCAACCAACCAACCAAAAACCTCCAACACTCCCCCCCCNCTTCAGCCGGGGGGTTTTGTCATCTATCCAAAAGCGTTCACCTTTCTAACAGCATGTGGGTGATGAGAAAGCTGGAATTGACATGTCATATCCCAGGTCAGAAAAATACTGCCAAATCCTCCAGGAAAAGAAGGAAATTGGAACTTAACAATTCTGGTGTCTTTTAAAATCAGAATTGTATTTCTACTAGTGGGTGGATATAAGATGCTGGAGTCCTTGTGTTGTGGAAGATGGTGACAGAATCCACATTATAATTGAGTATGACCAAAACTTTATTTGAAATCCGTGAGCACTAGCTTCAATATATTTTTAAAAAAGCAATTAAAAAAGTTAACGTTTAATGCTATCTATCTGTTTGCTCTTTATTAGGTAACTTCTGTTTCTCAAAAGCATCTACTGAGGGTAGTGGGGTTAAGAATTTTTCTCAGAAGTAAGCTTGTAACTCAACTGTTTTCTTAACATTTTCATTTTAATATGCACAATTCAATGGTTTATAACCAAAAAGAAAAGGTGATACAGTAACCATGTACACTCGCAGTCCAAAACAGCTGTACCAGAACTCCATCAGTATCATTCAAATCAGTACCGTGCAACCTAAAGCATATACGTCATCTCTTAGTTGTACAATAGTTGCCTTTTGTCTTTTTGCACATTAAATTTAGAACTGTTTTCTAGCTGAGTCATATCACAGCCCCACTTGTCTAACCAGAAGACACTGTGCACTGAACCAGTTCCCCCCAGCTACAGATATAGCTTTGAAAGCTGGAAGGTTGGGAAGTGCAACTGAGGCTGATGGGCAGATGATGCCACATGCAGGGAAATCTGAAAGAGAAGACAGGAAGCTTTTCCTTCAACTTGTCATTTTCCTCCTAATAGACTTGCCTGAAAGGGACTTTGCCAAATAGTTTTACTGAGTTCAGGCACTTTCTATCTACTTGAAGGGTGACCCAGTAGATCTCAGTTTCCTTCTCTGGTTCACCTGAGCCTTCCCAGCAAGCCCACAGTAGGGGGAAGTCCATGGGTCTGCAGGAGCTGCTATGTACTTTAGTGCGTTTGAAATTCTTCAGATGTGGGAGAAATGTCATTAGGGTCCTCATGCTGCAAACCTTGACTTAGTCCCCAGCCTAACACATGCAATTTCCATAGCAACACTCCTTTATTAAAAAAAAAAAAAAGAAAAGAAATCCAGGAACAATTGGGTTGGATTGTTTGTCTGAGCCGCAATGATATCGATACATCTCTTTTTAAAACAGATCCAATTACAAAACTGTGGGGCCTAGTTTTGAAGAGATTGTCAGCCATTTAGGTATACCTTTTGTCAGCAGGAAGGCTCTAAATCTTTTTATTGAATACAGTTTTTTGGCTCTGCAGAATAGTTGTACTGTGTTATGAAACAGATTGCTGTACTTGTTCTCTTGTGGTGGGAAAAAAGTGGATTAGTATGTAGAGTTGATGGACCTTCTCTTAGTGAACTGTGGTTTTCACTGACAGGACAGGCTACAAAGACATCATCGTCAATGAAAAGTAGGCTCCATAGAAACCACCATATTACCCGTTCACATGTGCACACCTTTATATAAACATCTGTTTCATGACAGAGGTTTTAAGTTAAAAGCAAGTAGTTTGGATTTGAAAATTCCAGTCCATTTCGGAATGGTTTACATCCTATCTGCTCTGCTGCTGCTGCCCTTTTCATCAAATCTTGCGTTGTCAGTTTGTCACCTTTCCTGGGTCTGATGGCAGCGTATAAGGACCAATGTGACTTCTTGTGTAGCATTGCCTCAGCTTTTGATGCCCCTTACAAAGGTAAGCATTGAATGATGATGTGTTGTCATTGCCTCTTTTTTGCCTTCATTGCTAATGCCAGAGGGGTGTTTCAATGTCTAGAAATCATTCTCTGTCTTGCATGTGTACAGCTGGAGGAAGCCCCTTTATGAACTCCTGCTGTCACAGGCAACCACACCATTTTCAGAGTCTGGTCAAACACAACTTTGAAATGAACTAGATTTGCCCCCTCGAAGATTTGTTTGTTTGTTTCAAGTTTCTAAATATATGTTCATTCCTTTTTCCATTTGACCTAACTTTAGACCTTTTAAAGTTAGATGTTGAGGTCTGATCTAGCCACACTGGTAGAAGGCGGCACCTCCAGAGAGTCATTCATCTGATGTATTTTAGCTGTCTATTTTAGAGTGACACTAAATACCCTCTGGAGGTATTAGGTTCTCCCTAGAACTCAGATTTAGACATTCGACTCAGGGACACCTACAATGAGATAGGTGAATTTTAGGATAAAGACCAGAAGGAGCTGATTTAGCAAAGCCTGTTGTTAACATTGCTGAACTAGCAAGTTTTGCTCTGAGCAAAAGTGTTTGGGGAATGATCAGAGAAGCAGTTCATCTCTCAGGGCAGAGGGAACGTGAGCCTCAGGTGGGGTGAGCGGGAGCTGGCAATCAACAGCTGCAATTAAGGAGGCAGCCAGCCTCCCTCTTAAGGGGCATCGTGACATGATGCCTTTCACAGTGCATGCAAGGACCATTTTCTTTCCTCCCTTTCCACATCTGCAAACGCTTTGTAAGGGTTCGGTGCCTTTGACACAGCCCTTACAGGGAGCGGAGCAGAGTCAGGCATGCTCTGCCGAACAGTTGTTGAGGTCTTGGTGCCATGGCTTTAGATGCAATGTGCTTTGCAGTCGCTGGTTTGTTGGCCCCCTTGTACACACACAGCAAATTCTCTGTGGCTGCCTGGTTTGTTTTAAGAACACAGTGCACAAACTAGGCATGTGAATTTTTTTCCTTTGCTATAACTACGTCAATGGGAGCCAGTGTTTTTTACAAGGGTGAGTGATGTTATTTCTATATGATAGCTTGTTCTGAATAAAATGTAGTTCAGTTAGTTCCCAACCTGCAGCTCATAGGTGTTTTGCCTTCAAAACACTTCTGGTGTTGCACCACAGCTATGGGAAATGAAAAAGCTTGGGAGTGCAAGCAGCAGGCAGAGTGCAGCGTGCTGCTGCCTGCAGCAGGTTACTTGCTACGAGTTATTATATGTGGGCCAGTAAAAGTTCACTGATCCCCTTTTTTTTTCTTCTTTTAAGCCTTTCAAAACCCAGCGAGGTCTTTGCAGCACACCTTTTCTGATTTTAAAGTAGTAGTTTTATTACCTGCCTTTTCACCACTTGGTAATTTTTCACTTGCAAGTAACTCAGTTTATGCTCAAATATGGAGAAAAATGCAAAAAAAACCCTCCCACAAAATATTTCTTTCATCAATTTACAAGTAAGAAAAAAATTGATTAGATTAGAAAGTATCTGCAGTCTTCATTGCAGAATTGCTGCCCTGTATAGTTTAAAATGAACTTTACATCAGTCAAACTACTTACATTTTAAAGTCACAGTGTGCCATTTAGATCTCAGATGACTAGCAGTTAAAGCATAGATTGTAATGATACTCTGCAATAAGTGGCAATATTAGCAAAAGGGGAAATGGTGAGAGAAGACCAAGGCTTCAGTGTTTCTGTCTAAACTGCCTGTTAGTTGTCCCAGTTGGTGTTACTGGTTCCTGACCATCTTGCCTTTGGAGACTTTGTGCTAGTTAAGAAACAGACAAAAAATCAGTGATGCTGGGGTGAAAATACTGTATTTGCGAATCCAGAGTTTGTCTTTACTAACCATTTTTATATCCACATGACTTGGTTACTCTTTTCCTATCAGTTCTGTTTTCTTATAAAACTCATACTGCTGTATTACCCAGATTGCTGTAGCGTAAGTAAAAGCAGATACCCCTTGGCTGTAGAGCTCTTCACACAGCTCATGCTCTGCTCAAGTGCTCCAAACATTAGCATGCACATGGGGTCCAGCAGCACCTTCCCCTTAAAACCAAAGGGATTCCCTGCTGGATCAGTTGTCTTGTGTTAGACCACAGAGAGGAACTAGTTGGTACAGAGATTCTATGCCTCTTGTTGGCTTGTTACGCTCCCATTAGATCTTTCTCTAGAGAAAGATTTAGGAGGAGAGGGAGAGTAGTGAGACGACCATGAGACTAATGGAGATAAACACAGACTTTCGCTAGGTTGCCTATACAGTAATAAAAAAACCTTTATGGGGTAGGAGGGGGAAGGATTCATCCAGTTCTATTATTAACATTCAGAATTATGTTTATTGCTTACTCTCTTAGCAATCTCAAAAATATTCTCCAAGAGTCACACAATATTGATTATTAAATAGGGTGGCAACTGACATCTGTCACATCAGGCAATGTCTGCACATCAGTTCCTACTTGATGTTAGAAATCATAGTGGGAATGTTATCTTTTGGGAAAATAGCCAGCCTCTTTTGCACAATCAGAGAAGCACTCAGTATGGAAGGTATTTATTATATTTAAGTTATTTTGAATGCAGCTGTGTAAAGTCGTCAATTTAGGACCGTTTTAGTTTAGATGGTGAAGAACGAACAGTCATCTGTAGGTGGAAAAAAGAACCATTTTGAGCGAGTTTGGTTACATTGCATTAAGGTATTAATTTTAACATTCAAAAAGCTGCCACTCACGCAGGATTGCAGTGGCTATAAAAAATACTGTCAGAATGCCAAATGCAATGGCTTACCTTCTCCCTTCTTTCTCTAGTTTCAATTAGTAGTTAGGAAAAAAAAAGTTTTGTAATTTTTTATTACTGTTTGCCCTAGAGTAGGATTATCAAGAAATGATGCAGGGAAAATAATAAACTGATGATAAAATCAATTTTTGTAATTTAATGTCAGATTAAGGCCTTTATTGGACAGTGTTTACACCACTGATTTTGGTATGTATTGAGCATGTTTAACAGTTAAGAGAAATAGCATAAGACAAAGTACAGTTACGTGTGTAGACTGTGTGCATATATGTTTGTATGGATACATGTATAAAAATAATACCAGGTAGTATGGTTTATACATTGCATATCTTCTAGAGAAAAGGGAATAATCAGTGAATCTCGTGGTTTGAATGATTTCTCTCTTCCTACCTTCTGCTCCTCCACCACATTCCAGCATGGTCATGATTCATGTCAGTAAGTTGTCCTTCAGCTAATAGAGGCTGAGGAGCAAGCTTCGGCAGATTGATTTGGGGAAGTTCTCTCCTCCACTCTACTACAAATCATACAACTGTAATTATATGTAAGCCAGCAGATCTGGCAAATAAAGATCCGGAACAGAATCTTTTAATTTATCTGTCTATCTTGAAACTGTGATGGCAGGAGGGTCAAGTAAGGGGTCTCACTCTTACCAGTCATGCATCCAAAGATGCACCCTCATACCAGCTTCTCATGGGAGCCTGGACATCCAAGCTGAAGAGCAAGATGGCTGGTAACATCATTTCAGTGGCTGGTTGGTTATCAAAATTAGTCTGTCTTAACCACACTAACCCAATGGCACGCCTAGCTTTGGGGGTCCTTTGGGATGGGTTTTCCTTCTGTTTTCTGTAATCTGATATTAGTGCATAAATATGCACCTTACAAATATGTGTGTATACATACATATATACATATGTATCTGTATGTGTGTGTATATATATATATGAAAGAATATGTATATAAAAAAAGGTTAGTGAGATATTTGTACATCTGTGAAAGATCTATTGAGAAAAAGATACAGGACAAAATAATCAGTTGAGAGCTTATTTCCATATCAGCAAAAGCCACAAGGTTTTGTATCCCTTCTCCACCCCTCCAATTTCTAGATTTGCCTACACCATGTGCACAGAGCATTAGTCTGGAAGAGAACTTGTAGCAAATACACCTGGAAAGATCCTCTGGGTAAAGTTTGTCCATCCTGTCACTAGGAAGCACAATCTATTAGTTAATTTTGTCTCTTGAATAATATTGCAGAAAGGAAAATATCTCCATAATTTATTTTCATTTATTAATTGCATTGAATTATAAAAATAGTTGAAAGACATTATATGCACCAGAAATCTTTTCTCCAACCTCTTTTTGTAAATTAATTCTAGAAGATATACTAGGCATTGCAGACATTCAGATTCTTTTAATAGTGCTCAAAGAATAATATTTCATCTTTAATCATTTCCCCTGGCTTGTGTTTGGCATGGAATTTTGTTTTCATTTTACAATTTCCCTTTTTTCTTCACTTCCACCAGGAGAGAGAAACAGAAGAAGAAGATGTCAGGTGGCTTTCAGCTATATGCCTCAAAATGAAGATGAACTGGAATTAAAAGTTGGTGACATCATTGAAGTTGTGGGAGAGGTGAGCAGATCTTTAATGGAATATACACACATGCAGTTCTGACACATCATGTGCATTCTAAACTCTTAGATACAGTGTGTTTTAAGATATAATTTAAATCAGACATTTTTCTTCTCTGGTATACTGACATGTCTGGTTTGGGTTACTGTTGGGGGTGAGGGAATGTGTTTGTTTGCTTATGATTTCATGAGGGTTTTTTTGCCCATAGCACTTCTGCTGGTTTTACTCGATCAGTTGACGCTTCTGAGTTCCGTTCAGGGAAAAAGCTCAAAGTTTGTGCTACAGGGCTGTTGAATTTAAATCTCTGATGAACCAAGATTATAGCGCAAAAAGCTCTTCCCAATTTTATTAAGCCAGCCACAGGGAAGAATTATCTTTACAAAGTTAAACACATTTAAGAAATTCACTTGAAGCCCTCTGGAGTTCAGCCATGGCAATCACCTTTTATCATCTTTCCCTGCAAATTTTAACAATGTCATTTTAGTCTAATCAGTTTAAAAAAAACCCCACAACCAACCAAACAAACAAAAAAAACCAACAAATTCTTTAGAGGGTCAAGATGCACTTATTTTGGGTGGAAATGGATGTGAAAAATGAGTGCACATCTCTTAGGACTGGGTACAAATTAAGAAACCTTAGACAGAGATACAGAAATTTTCTTTGCATGAGTGAATCTGGTTGCAGGATCAAGGAATGCTGTTCACTCCTAATATCTTCAGGTTAGTTCCATTAGCAATTTTAGAAATATCTTCTTGAGCTTAATAGCAAGTCAAAATGCTAACATGAAGCCTTTAAGTAGAATGCATTCAAACTCATTTAGTCTTTATTTACTTAACTTTAAAAAGATCTAAGAGCTTAGTCTGCCTAGGCAGACAATAAAAGGTGTGTTTCAGCTTGTATCGTTTATTAGTAGGATTTTTCCCCTGTGACTCAGCAGCTAAAAAGTCAACATTTTTTTCTTATCAAGGATAGATGATTAGTTTTCTTTTTCCTGCATCTGTCACTTAAGAAATTAGTTCTAAAAGAAGATAAATTCTACTGTAATCTGCATGACGTCCAACATTTTCTTATGAGAGATTAGATTCTCACATCTGAACGTAAGAAGCTTAGTGATCACGGGTTTTCCTTTAACCTAGCTGCGCCCGCCAGCTCTGCACATAGTTCTTCCTGGAATCAGACATGATGTGTCACTTTACTAACCTTATTCTGTCTGTGATCAGAATTGTAATGGGGGTTGTCAAGGTTGTAAAGTATTTAAGAACATATTTTGAAGACAATGTAAACCCAATATTATAATAAGCTTCACGCCAACACAAGCTCTTTTTATTGCACAATTTGAAGTATATTTGACCTCACATGGCCACACAAATATCTTCTGTCAGTTGCCCTACTTAAAACTTTTAAGTCTGTGTCTTTCAAGAGTGACGTGATGGAATAAAACTGCTTCCTAGTATCCAGCCAACGAATTAACTGTACCAAATGAATTGTATGATTAAATAATTTAGATGAGACGCTAGGCTTCTCTTACGAAATGCATCTCTTGTCTTATAAATTTGAACAACTTAATTATAAATAACAGATTTATTTAAATCCGAATGACATCCAAATGCTTTTTGAAACCACCTTGGACTGCCGGTTACAGACTTCATAGTCTTAAACTCATAATTGTACCTTGAATTGCTACTGTTGAAGAAAGAATTAACAACTTACTGATTCTAAGGTTTAAGAATATATATTGTCTAGGGCTGCTTTTTTGATTGGCACTCCTAAAGAATGTCATATTGAAGTTAGTTTTACTGTAGTGTGGAAGAGGATTGCTCATGGCTGACTTGAACTACTGGCCATAGGTAAATGCTGAAAAAGGACAGCTGACACAGGCGAGGCTGTGTCCACTTTGACCTTACGAAATAACCTGTTCTGTCAGCTACTGAAACATAAGCTCTGGCTCAGGCATAACCTGGTGCATTCATGTGATATAGGACATTGACTGACTCTTCTGGGTGGAACTTTTCTGGTGGAAAAGGGAAAATAAAGGAATTTAGAGAGAAAATTCTCAGCACCTCATGAAGTGTTGTTGTGCAAGTGACCTTTATTTTCCGTCATGGTTGATACCAAGCAGTTGATGTTGAATACTAGCTGGTATTACTTCCTCTCTGCCCTTATCATAGTAGTGTTAATTCCTCGAAAAAGTAGGGCAGAATTTTTCTTTTGAAACAGGATCTTTTATTTGATGTAGAAAGCTGCACCAACCAATGTACTGATTTTATTGTTTACCCTTCTGCTTGTAGGTGATGCTGAATAAAGACCCATTGCACTGAAATAGGATTCACAGTGTTTATATCATTATACAGTGCTCCTTATGTCAAATGATAAATGCTTGATGTGAGGGACTTATTATTTAAAAAATATGGCTTCCTCAGTTGCAAAAATGGAGATTTTTTTTTGCAAGGGCCAAAATCTTGCTGTATTATTATAAAAAAAAAACCCCAAACAACAGCAAAAAAACCCTCCCAGATGGGTGACAATTGGAGGCAATTCTTGCAAAATATAAATTTTGTTTATCATTACTCTAGATGAAAAATTGGATGACAGCACTTCAGCATTATTTACAGTGTCTCAGTGGGTAACTGGAACATTAATGGTCACTCACTTTCCATTTCTAGTTGCTCCTTTCTTTTACCCCATCTTTTTATTTGTGAGTCTCAGATTCCCATAGGTAGTATTTTATTGTACCCTACTAAGAAAGTTCCATCAGTTGAATTTATTGGTTTTAAATTGTCTTAGATTAATAAGTTCAAATCTCTGTGGATTTGTTTAGTTAGAAATAAATTGATTCCTAACTGACTCACAGCAAACTAAAATGGATACTGTTTAGATCAAAATACTGTCCATATGTCTTTATGTGGGTATTTAGCAAAAAAAGGTGTTTAAAATGTCACTTACAATTGACAACTCATTAAATTCTTCCTCTTGCAAAGAAAAGCTGGTTCCTGTTGTACTGTGCTAATTTGGCTTTATCCTTAAAGAAATGGGTTCTGCTCCTCCTCGAACCCCTTGGAGGTCACTGCCTCCAGCAAAGGATTGGTAGCAGGGAATGCAAGTCATCTCCTCAGCTGCCCCATCAGTGCCCAACCGTGTTTCCCCAGACTCCCAGTGAAAATGGGTTACGCTGATATTATGTGATGATATGCTGAGGATGAGGTTGTCTTCCCTTCTCCCACCTCTGCTTCAGGGTGCTAACCAACACCTGAGGTGTAGTATCTTCTAAAGCTGCCCTAGATCCTTCTTCCTGGTGCCAACAGATTGGATAAGATACTTTTTGAAAAGGTTTTTATGTCTGTGGTAGTGGTAGGTACTGTTGGAAATTCCTGTTGTGGCAAAGTCATTTGGGGCTGTACATTGGATTGAAACAACAGCAACAGCAAGTGTGACTTTTGAGATGCTAGGTTTCTCACCAGATAGATATCCTTGGAGGCTGGGTATGTTCAGGACTCACAGTTCTTTCCTATTTGTTCTAAGTAGTTAGAAATTAATTATAATAAGATCAAACATTCATCGCAATAGATAAAAATGCTTGTTGTTAAACTAGAGGTTTCCATAACTACACAGACACTGATACACATGAGACATTAATTAAAAGACTTAAATTAAAAGTGCATTTGAAACTAACAAGAGAAGCATTTTCATCATTGTTTACGTTCATGTTTAATATGTGATTGATAGCTTTTTGCTTGTCATTTTCCTAGCTCATTAGCTATAACTCTAATTACAGTTGTCCCAAAATACAACTGTAACTAATTGTCTTATTAAATGCAGATATCTGAATTCCAATTATGTTTCACCCTTAGATTTTCATGGGATGCCAGGCAATTAACCTGTAGCATCAGAATAAGGACATTTGGCATGTCACTCAACAGTTCCTGTTTTCGTTTGGGATTAGTCTGTTGTCATGCTGCTGTATACCTTGTGGCTTCACCCTGCTGAGAAGTCAGCTTTTTGGCAATATGTAGTGCATGGAGTTAAGCTCACAACTAAGTCTTTGACTGAGACATGCTGTAATGCCACTGGGCTTATTCTTTGACTTTTAGTTAACGTTGCCATATATTACATGATCAAATCCTATAAGTAACTCATTTGAAACTACAAAAATGCAGACTGATTTTTTAGAAATCTGTTCCTCCTTTTGGGCAAGGTTGGTGGGTTTTTTTTTGTGTTTTTATGAGATAAAGGCGTTCAACCCATTTCCAAGAACAGGATAAACACTGGGGATTAAGCTGGACTTTCCTTACAGTAACTTATTTTGACAGCTGTAGAGTTGAAAGGGGAATATTTAATAGTGGCAAGGGGATGGTCTGTGCCACAAGTACAGAACAGTGTAATACTGCAAGAAAACAGCTGGGAATGAATGCTGGGTTTCCATGTCCCTCAGTTACTTTTGTGTGAAATCCTGTGGTAAGGTGTTTTTCCTGATCCTTTTCCAACAGGTGGTTCACAAGGATTTCTATGACTATTGCTTGTATAGTTAGTTCATGTGGTAGGAGGATTCTTTGTGGAAATAAGGGTGCAGATATCTCTGACTCTTTATAGGGTCATTCCAGTTCTATGTGATTGCTTTCTCGGTCCCTCAGTTTCTTACTTAGAAGATGATGTTAAAAAAAAACAACAAAAAAACAAACCACAAAAAAAATTTAAAAAATCCCAAAGCACATTTTGACACTGTAAAGCTGAAAGCTGAAGCTGAAAAGATCCCCTAATACAAGGTACTTGTGCAGTTTGCAATTCTTCCCTTCTGCACTAGAATTATCAAACAGCTTCCAGGTGTGGTGTAGCAGAAGCCCAAGGGCTGGTTGACATCTCATGGGTATGGCTCTCTTTGAATGCACTCCCAGAATAAACCATCAAGTGGCACTGTAGGCACCATCTTCTGTTGAGGTCTTGTTTCCAAAATGTCTTTTCCCATTGGCAGCGAATATGATTTGTTTATTTTGCTTCTTGAGAATCTGTTTTTAATTTCCTTTCGACATATGATTGCTTTTGTGCTTCAAACTCAAGATCTTCCTTCAGAATTTATACAATAAGAGAGGTTTTTTTCTTTGCTTTTGTGCTGTAGTTATCCCTAAGCAAAAGAAAATTTGTTGACTTTGGGGTTCTCTCCTTGTTGTTGCCTGCCTCTGGCAATGCTTTTATTCCTGGGACTGTGTTTGGGTTTTAACAGCCCAGAAAGATTCTGTTGTGATCCAAGGAGACCTTCTTCTACCTGAAACCTTTCCTGACTCAAAGTCTCCCTCGTTTGCCCTAGCTGAGCTGTAAGTAGTCTGTCAGCCTAACAGGCAAAGCTGCAGATTGTAGAAAAGCTTGTGGAACAGGAGTTTATTGGAAACACACTTTATGTCAGGTCCAAAGAGCTGAACATTTTAATCATTTAACAACTTTAGCCTATTAATTCTATAGCAAAGTGTAAGCAACCAGCTGTGGCAGTCCTAGATATTCTGGCAAGCAACTGCTGGTAGTTGCCCTCAGCATTTCCTGCTCATTTTGGGTATTCTATCCTGGAGTTACAGGGATGGCCACCCAGGTCCCTCCATGGAAGTTGCATCTAGGCTTGTAACAACAAGGTTTATTGCGCTGCAGGTCAGGCTGATGCTCCCTCTGACACTTCTCTCTTTAAAGGGTGGTATTGCAGATTGTATTGGCCACGAAGAGAAAACCTAAAGAAAATAAAAAGTAATGTTTCCTTATAGTCCTAGTGACCTACTGAAGTGGTTTTGTTTTCTTTGTCTGCTTTACAGTCACAGAATAAAATGGCATTCCCAGTCTGAAATAGAACTATTGTGTTTGCCTGAAGGCTTCAAGTGCTGTCATACTATTTTTTTTTTTTGTGTGTACTTTAAACATGGAAATAGGCTGATTTTTGTAGATTTCTAAGCAGCTTAATGTCCTAGCATCTGTATAGACTTCTGAGAAATTCTTGTTTGTGTGTCTGAATGTCTCACCCATATAATTGTCTGTGTTATTTTCCTGTCTGTCCACTTCCATGGTATCTATTTTGAGCACTTCGTTATTATCTCTTACTTATATTATTATTTGTAAGTAAAATTAAATATTACAACCTCTTACTGTCTTTCTGGTCTGGGTTGTTATTGTGTGCTGGGATCTCACAACTTGATTAAATACTCACTTTCTAACAAAGTAAAACAGTATATTTTCAATGATTTATAGTTTCCAAAAACCTTATTTACATCAAACAAGGCTCTATTGATTAAGTCAATTAAAAACATAGTACAAGTATTCTTTCTTCATTAAAAAAGTAAAAAAAAACCCAAGCCCCAATGATATTGGAAGAGCATTTGAATGTTGCATAACTATTATGTAGATTAAATTTCCCTTTAAATCCCAAAGGCAAGGCTTCTTAATGGGATGCATTTCTCTAGAAGTGATGGACGTTTCCCTGGTGATACTGTAGTTTGTATCTCATTCAATCACATCCAGGCGTTGGACTGCATATAGCTGTCTGCGATTGCATCTGTCCCTGCCCCACACGTGGCATTGACTGAGTTGCAGTTGGGTGCATGTGTTGTTTCCTCCCTAAGTGGAGTAATCAAGTATCTTCAGTCACTTCCCTATATGTTGTTGCTCTTCAAATGTGGTGTGACAGCAGTACTGGCAGCCTAGGGGTTGGCAAGATGAGGACATGCCATGTCTTCCGAAAGGCGGTGAACAGATATAACACATTGAAAACATGTCTTGGAAATACCTCTAGCTGTAGCTGCTTACATTTGGCAGATTGAAAAGATTCTTTTTCTAATTAAAACCAAAAACTTCGTGTTCAGGCTGAACTTACTTTTGGTGTGTAGGATATTATGAATAGTAGAACTTCTTTTCTGGCATAGGGACATGGACGACTGAATGAAATCCTCCTCTTTTTAGATTGTTTGGTTCAGCATATGAATGCTGGGCATAAATCAGGACCTGGATGTATAAATCCTGAAAGCACTTTGTCATAATACTATAGTAACAAATTTTATTGAGTGCTCGTACCTCCAGATGGATTATCTCCGTGAATAATGGATTTTCATTTGTAAGGTTTTATTAGCTGGGAATTATTGTGACATTTCAAACCATGTGGCAATGGATTGCCCCAATTTGCGATAACTAAATCCTGGGGGTGTTTTAGTGTCTTCTTTATTGTATGGATTAATCTCTAGCTGGTGTGTTTTGAGGCTTATAAAAGTATGTAGCATGTAGCTATATTGTTTTAAATACTTAAAGCTTTTGATGCTTTTGATGAAAATTTCCTAATAAATCTTTGGGAGGCCCAGTTTGACCTGAACCTCTGATGTCCTGCTAAAATGATTCTGCATTTTCTTGTTGAAAAAATGTGTGTTTTGCTTTAGATTTTTCTGAATTTGTAAAATTATTGAATACGATGACATGGTACTTTCAGATAATTAATTCTTGTATCAGCTGGAAGACTTATAATAAGCTAATGAAGCTTAATAATCCAATTTAGATTTACCTGTCTAAGGATCTTTGTATGTATGTATTTCTATACACATACACAGAGATCCATACATAAACATGCCACATAAAGAGTGTTAGTGTTGACTTGTAAGAAAACTGTGAAGTGTTACCCTGGAAGAAGTAAGCAGGAGAAAATTACTTGAGGGAAAGATGGAACTGAATGATATTGGTCACCTTATTTCTGTCAAGTAATCTCAGCATCTTGCAAAGCAAGGATCTTGGGACCCTGTGATTAACATTCTGGTCAATCAGCTAATGCTGTTATGGTGTAATGTTTAGTTCTAATCGATAGAGCCATCTGGGAACAGTGCATTAGAAACATTGAAATATTTTATAGTTCAAAGAGTCTTGGCCATGTTGTGTGTTCTCTATAAAATGATATATCATATATATGTATTTAGAAATATAATTTGTAGAGTCTACTAAGTGTTGTGTGTCATGCAGTTTCAGTTTTCCATGTGGTTTTTAATTTGTCTGGAGAGAATAAAAGCAAATATTACCTTTTAGAGACTTTGATACCATCATGCGAAAAACTGCACCTCACTGAAGTCACTGAGTGATTTGTATTCTGTCCTCTGAAGCAGCAGCAAGATAATAGCCATTATTCCCAGAAATGAGCTTGACCTCACAAATACTACTAACGCATTTGGGGAAAAAAAATAAAAAAAGTTTTGTCATGGACAGGTACTGAGATTAAATGCAAGTAGCTGTGTTAGTCTGAACTGCTTTCAAATTAAAGCAAAAAATCAGCCCAGGAGGACAAGAAATGTGCTAGAAAGGATGACAACGGAGATGAAGCACAGGAAACACTCCTGAAATAACAATTTGCTTTGTAGTAAAATTGAACATGTAGCTAAATTGAAAAAAATTCAACCATTCCTCTATCGTTTGAGGAAATACTGGCTTCTATTATTAAGAGATTTGTTTTCTAAGAACTTGAGATTTTCACAGATAAGTGGTACAAAACAAATTTTTTTTTCTATAATAATTAACTAGTACCATTTAAGATGTGGGGTTGGTTTTTTAACAGTAAATGTGAACACCCTCAGCTGTTAAAGTTAACTTTCTATTTTCATAATTTTTGTTGGGGAGCAGGAAAGAGATGGGTCAGACATTATTGGAGACAGATGTGTCACAGACTGATACTGTCTTCCCTTGTCATTTTTTTGGTGAATGGGCAGTGTCTGACAGATGAAAAGTATTTATCTGTCAAGGGTGTGTTTAGCTGATGCATTTAATAAGTCATTTCTTGCTGTCCCATTATAACCTAAAGGCATCTGGTTTCTAAGGGCTGTCATTTCACTGCCTGACACTGCCATTCATTCCTGAATGGGATATACACGGGAGAGCTTGTCATTTTTAAGTGGTATTTTCTCTTGGGATTGGGGTAGGAAGTGTCTCTCCTCCTGACCATATCATTAATATGTATTTCAGTAGCCCTTTGTAAATCGAGAGTCAAATATGCATTAGTACTGTTCTTTGTTCTCCGTAGAGTTCTTATGTTAGCACATTAATGATGTAGCAACATTCTTAACTTTTAAAATAGAGAATTTCTGATTTTGATGGGCAAGGCAGGAATATTCACATGATTTATAATAAGATACCTAGTTTAGTTTCTTTGAATAGCCCTTTGCAGGCATTTTTCTTTCACCATTGACTAGTTAGGGAGTTTAAGCTCTTAGAATCTGTAAATCACATACATTAAGAAGATGGTCATGAATAGGAATACAGTGTGCGCTGAAAATTTGGTGATTGAACTGATATCCATAAAAATTGAAATGTGGAGACACCATGTGCTGTCTAGTTGTTCTTTTATCCTTTTATTTAGTGCTTGTACATGCTTCTGACTGCTGTCAGCACTGCTGACATTTACGGATGGGTACATGCATCTTTCTTGGTTTTACTTTGAAAAAAAAAAGCGATGTTCTATCTTAAGCCATGTGCTCCTTATACCTGAAATTAATACAAGCTGCTCAAAATCAGTACTGTCATTGTTACTGAAAATCATGTATATAATGTAACTCTGTAAAGTGTTGCTTATGTTAAATCCCCTTTTTTTGGTTTTTGACTTGGTGCAGGTAGAAGAGGGCTGGTGGGAAGGTATACTGAATGGAAAGACTGGCATGTTTCCTTCCAACTTCATAAAGGAATTGTCTGATTCTGATGATATTGGAATAGCACAGGAAGAGCAAGTAAAGCCAAGTAAGGAAAAAAATATTATTAATGTTCTGTATGTATGTCTGTGTCCTTACCCACTAACAGGTTGATAGGGTAGCGCGATCATATCTCTTGCTTGAAAGTGTTTTTTGAATGCCATGTTCTTGATTTGTGCTGTGACAGGGTCAGATGATGATGATAAGTGTGTACTTACAATGCTACCTGAGTTTTAATATTGGCATTGCTCCCTGAGCTGTGTTAAGACTTGCCAAGCTGCAACAGATCAAGAACAGAGAAGGCAATGATGATTATTGGATTTGTATTTCAAAATGAATTACAATTTTTTTTTTCTTTAGATGTGGAAACTGAGCAAAGTAACCAAACATCTACAAAGTGGCTGTGCTTAGTTAAATGAGGGATTAAAGTGCCATGCTTTCTATAATGACTCCAGTAGATTTAAGGATTCATAATTATTGGTGTGGGACATGCGGCACTTTTTCCCTCCAGGTGCTGAGCATGTTACTATCACCTCCGTCACCCACTGCCCCAGCAGCCAAAGGGAAAAAGGCCAGAACTGGGACATGGACTTTGTTCTCTCACTTACAGTGGGCCAGTACTGCTGCAGGTGAAAAGCATGTTTGGTAACTGTTTGCAATAGTATAAGCATGGTAGTGGGTTGTCCTATTTATAACTTCCCTTGGAGAATAACCTGAACCGAAAGTATGTTGTTATATGAAATGGACATGTGTTGGTAGTCATGTTTTTTCTGTTATTCAAACAGATATTCTTGTTATTTCCTATTTCAGTGGTCGATTCTGAATCTTTAGTGAAAAGGAAAAAAGTCAATTGTATTTACATATTCAGGCTAATTCCACACCACCTGTCAAGGTCTTCCTATTTTCAGCACTGCGGATACTCATTTTTATGTAGTGTTCTTCTGAGATCTCTGAACAAGCAAAAGTGAAAAGACTCCCAAGATCTTTGTAAGCTTATTGCAGCTGAAATTTACCAAAGCCTTTATAGTTCACTCTGTCAATAAGAGGTAGGAAGTTCTAATACTTCCTTCCCTCCTCCCCCCTCATTTTTCCATTTAAGGCAAATTTATCATCTTTATTGCATCCCACAGAAATAAGATCCTAAAAAACCTGACCTTTGCAATGATGAATATTTTTTTGTATCGTTTTTGTAATCGAGTACCTATTCGTGTGTAGTGGTACTGGTGACCTAGTCGTGTGGTCAGTGTTGCTAAAGATATTTACAGGTAACGTTCCTCCAGACTGGAATGAAAGTATTTTTAAGGAAGTTAACAATTTTAGTGTGATGGAAAGGGAAAAAGGGCATTAAGTGAAGTTGCATATTTCAGTGAGATTGCAAACTGCTTTCTATAACCTGTATATGCTGTCATGAATTTCATTCATTATAAACACAATGAGTCTTGGAAGAACTAATTGTGTAGATGTAGTTTCAGCTCTGGATTCTGTAGTAGTGGTACTCTATAAATGAACAAGGTAAGTGATACTGTTCAGGATGGAATACCCCCAATTTTATCTGTATGAATGAATGCATATTCCTTTCCCAGGTAATTTGGTAATATTTACTTTATAATGAGCATCCTAAAAATGTCTTTTAACAAAAATATACATTGGAGCGTGTAAAAGCAGTCACAAAGCATTAGCTTGTTTCATCGACATCCATAATGGTGCATGCTTAGTTTAAGTTCAGTTTTGTGTGCTGGTTCTGACTGTCAGTGGAACCAAAACCTGTGATACTTGAGAAGATATTGGTAACACAGATACCGTTTTTGTCTCTTTAACTAAATTGAAGATAACTATAGTGGAGACATGGGTTTTCTTCTTTCTTGTATATAATTTAACTCTTTGGAGGTGCTTTGTGAGTAGCTGAGATGGTGTGTTATTAGGAGCTATTTTCTAAATAGCAAAATACCTATAAAACAGAAGAACGCTTTAAACCTCCTCAGAGAGAGACAGGGACTCAAGGAATGGTGAGATTCTTATGGGGGTTTTAATGCTTTTTTGTTTCTTTTTCTTAAAGTAAAACCTTCAATTTAAAAACTGCATTCCTCTAGCAGAATTATGGGAGATGTGGGTCAACTCAGTTCTTTCTGTATGGTTTATGTAATTGTTATGGGTGTTTCTCTCTAACACGTGGTGCTTTATGAGGCTCTATTCAGGTACACTGACCACCCAGATTTGAAAATCTCCATTATGAGATTGCAAAAATTTCAGCAAGTTTATACAACTGACAACTGAATGATAATCTCATTCCAGGTATCTGTGCTTAGTCTTAAAACATAGCAAAATAAAAACCGAACAAGTAAACCCTGGAAGATTTGAGCATCAGGATAGCATTACTGTTGAAATGCTCTGGGTAACATCTCAAAAGGGTGTACGTTCATGCCTCTAGATCAACTCCTTCCTCTGTGGATGAGAAGACATGACAGCACTTCAGCTCTGCAGTAACTCCTTTTTGTTTCGCTGGAAACATTGTTTGAATATGTCTGTATCACAGGACGTCGGAAGGCAGAAACCTTGAATATGAATTCTAGATAAGTTAGCACTCAGGTGCAAGGGGCTGTACCTGCACGTTGAACCAGAACCTTGGGTGGTCACTGAGGTTCTACACAGCTTCTAGAGGGGCCTAGAAAGGGTTGGGGTATGGCTCTGTAATCCTCAGCAGCAACCTTGAACGCTTCAACCCAGCTTATACAATGGATAAGGTAATACTTGGCAGGTTTACTGCGAGACTTGGGAACGTAGCATGAGATCTTTGGAGAAGGGGCACTGTGCAAACACAAGAGTATTTTTTAGTTAACAGTTAAAATTAATGTTTGGTTAAGCTTAGGTAAACTTGATCTTTTAATCACGTTTTACAGACCTTCTCTAAAGAAAGCCCTTTTGGAAGACCAAATGCAATTTTTGGTGAACTCAAAGTGGAAGAAATACAGAAGAGAAAAATGATATAACTTGGCTCTTTAGGAATAAGGTTAATAAAAGTGCTTATTTATCTGTGCTGCTGTTGTTACCTACACAGGCCTAGTGGGGAGAAAGGTTTTGTCTGATTTTAATGGTTTTGTTGTGTCCATTTAAATTTTATGACAGATCAGAGTAAATGGCCAGAAGGAATTACCTTGATTTCTTATCACATTCTGCCATAGACTAACCTCAGAAGATTCTTCAGAACAAAAAAGGCCATTTTTTGAAAATGTCTGGGGTTAGTTTTGGAAGTGCCTAAGTATTTCTGAATACTGACCTGTGCTTCCCCTCAGATCAGGGGTGCTCAGCAGATGGGAAAGTTAAGCAGGTTTTTTTAAAACAGATTGTTACAAGATCAAAAGGTTGTGGGTTTGGGGCTTTGTTTGTTTGTTTTTAAAGTATTTGTCCCAGCTGTAAGGTGACTGCCAAATTTTTTGTCTTCAAAGGTACATTTCACAATGTAAGTATGGACAGGATCAGGTATCCTTAGAGTAATCAACAGTTCCTTGTTCTTTAAAGTATCCTCTTAAATTAAAGCATTGCTTTTCTTTGACCAATGGTTACAGCATGAACAGGAAGTATGCATTATAATTTAATTATTATATTAAATGGATACATGGATTATAAAATTATTTGCTAGATTTCTCAGATATCTAGTATTAATTTTCAGAATATTTCCAATACTACATCTTGCCATTACAGCCTGTCGAGAAGCAAGAAGTTGTCATATAGACAAATCATATCTGAGAGAATCACAACTTAATATTAAGGAGATGATTTAAAAAGTATTTTAGTATGTTCATGGCAATGTCATGATAACATTTAAAGGTGGCCTTTTATACCTTGCTGTCTCTTCTGTGTGTCTGCTCAGGAATTGCTAGGCCTCATGGTATGTATCAGCTATTTTTAGAACCTGTTAGTGATGGCCACTGGGAAGTCATGACTGCTGGAGTTAAAACTGATGGTAGACTCATCGGCTGATGGTTCAGGCAGGCAACCTCTTGTATTTTGAGTTCTTAAATCTTTAGATGTCCATTACTGTCTCTCTGGCTCTCCTCAGTGTCATGAAGCTTAACATACCTTTCTTTTAGCAATTTCTTAATTGTTGTTTGACTGTTTTAATAGCATTCTTTTAATGGTATTCTGTGAAAACAAGGTGGAAAGATGGATTTTTTGTTTTCTCATTATGTAAAAATAAGGCAAACAAGAACTTTTCTTGTTAATTAAACTGCAAGAACAAAACAATGAAGCAGCTTTTTACAATACATAAATGAGTATAGCTTTCTGTTTTCTGAAAGTCCAACAGAATGATATGCGGGGTGGGGGAAATACCCATTTTTAGAACCAAATTGAGTGTGATGCTATGTTGGGACAATTCACACGTAGTGGCTATTTTGCTGTAATATTTTATTGAATACATTAATTTGTATGTACTTAGATGAGATTGGCAACAAGCTGACATTGGTATATTCTTGGGCTTACCTGGGTGCCTCAGGTTTCAAAAAAAACCAACACACATAACACCTCAGCTGCTCCTGCCTTTACCTTCACTTGAACATTGTAAATGTTGGAGCATGAGTTATCTTGCTATCAAAGAAGAAAACCCCAAGAAATTAGTGGTTTTGGTAATAAAAATGTTATCTTAAAGATTTGAGATGGGAAGTGGGAGCTGTTTGGGGGTTTCTGTTGTTTTGTTGTTCTCTTTTTTAATTTTAGCATTTTGGTTTTGTTAATGTGTGCCAAGTCAAAACACCTGATTAAGCTGTTGGCTGAAAAAATGATTTATTCAGGTTTTAGTGTCCTGTCCCTTCAACTAAGCATTGTTTAAGACCAGTTCCCATGTCCAAAAAATTTCTAATAAGTCATCTTGGAAAGATGCAGTATTTCTGATGCTCACAGGATCCTGGTATATTAAAGAAATGTGAGTATTTCAGTGCCCTGTTTGGATGTCAGCTGTGCTTGTTCGAGTGCGCTACATCTGCATTAGGAGTGCTGAGCCACTGTGAGTACATCATTGCAGTAATACTTTTTTTCAGGCTTCCCCTGTGCTCCATGAGGAGGCTGAATAAGACAGACAAATAATTTCATTTTCAAGTCTTGCAACTTAATGGACAACAGACAAAACCTAAGAAAAAATGCATTCTGTTGGACATTGTAAAGAATAGCTTTAGCAAAATCATGAGATTCTTTTATCTGACATACATGTAGTAAGAATATTTTAACTTCATGTACAATCAGATACTTCTGTTAATATTCTCGTTGTTTTGCTAATGAGGCTTTAAAAATGTTAGTGACTGAAAATACAGATTAAAACCTCTTCCTCTCCCTTCTTTTTACCACCATTCGATCTCTTCACCCCCACCCTGCCCCTTCTCTTTTTTTTCCTCTTTCCTTCTCTTGCCTGCTGTCAGGAAAATCTGCCTTTGAAGGGACAATTCTGTACAGAGTGGCACCGGCAAAGATTGACAGCTACAGACGCTATAACAGTGAGTGTGTTTCAAAATCAACAAGCAATAGCTTTAGTCCTCAGTACTTGTTTGATTTATCTACACTTGTAATATGTGCCACTGCTACTCACTTATGGCTACTCTACATGCATATATTTGTCTGTAAGCTAAAGTCAGTTTGCTGCTGATGAACTGCCTAGCCTTAATGCAATGAGAATGCACTCATTCCTTCTGTGCATGTGTCTGTTATATGTCCATATAATGTGTGTGTGTAAGCCCACAATAAATTGTGTATTACATTGGATGTTTGGGTCTCAGCTATGGATTGAAATTAAGACCATTTAGTCCCATCATTTTTACCACCTGAAACATGAAGACTATTGATAATAACCACAAATCTTTGAATTACAAGTCCTTCTACTCTAAAAATAAAGTTCCCATTGTGATTGCTGAATTCATAAAATATGCTTTGCTTTTCTTAAAGAACATTGTGGGGTTTGTTTTGTTTGGAATTTTTTTTTTTTTTAATTAATGCATGCTCTTCATTTGGCATTCTGTCTTTGACAGCTATTACTCACAGCATTTTGGCTGATACATTTTTCCTGCCAAGGAAGGTAAAAGATACAAAGCTACTTTAATTTCATATTCAGGTTTTTGCCTCCTGCATTTTAGAAGCAGGGAACATGCTGCTTTTCATATGCTATTACTACCCTGTTAATACAGAAGAATAGTGGATGGTAACATCAGACACAAGACACAGGAAGCAAGGAAGACAGAAATCTGTCCTTCCACCTGCTTCCTCATCGAGAAATCTAGCAGAAAGAGATCCTACTGAGTCACATTCAGTGTGACTAAGTACAAAATGTTCAGTCCTTTCCTCCAGTGAACAGGATGTTCTGCTAACTTTGGCATCTGCTTTCGTCCCAGACAGCTTTCTCTTCAGAAGATGCAAGCTTTCCTGCCCTTCTTTCACCTTTCTGGGTTGGGGGTGTTTGCTGTCCTACCTCTGAGGACTTCTGTCTTATGCATGTTCACAGCAAAGGATGAAGCAGTTGAAGTGGTGGTCTTCTATTCTGATAATTTGCACTTACACCTTCTTTTTCTAAACAAAAACTGGTCTTTTTTTAAACAAAAATCTCTGTGGATGTGTGCAGCCCTGAGTATTTCCTCATGGAGAATTATCTTCTTGTCTACCAGAATTCATCTCTGTTCTGCAGCTATTCTCAAGCTTCCAACCAAGCTCTTGCTTTGACCAGAGCAGACCACATAGGTGGTGGTCTTCACATTTTTCTGCTGCTTCTCACCTTACAGTCTTCATGCATCACTCAAATTGCATGCTTCTTGCAGAGTTCTTAGACCATCATGTCCTCGAATCCACCTATCTGATGAGCATAATAAGGATTTATGAAGTATATCTCCAGTGTGTTTGATTTCTGACTTTAAGATCTAGCTTCAAATCAGATGCAAGGTCTGCCTTTGGAGCCTTTAATTTCACACCATTAATCTTTCTGGGCAGCATTGCCCATTCCTTTCAGAGTTTTCCAGAAACCTGCTCTCCTTGCCAACCCCTTTTTTCATTAAGTGTCAAATGACCCTTCCTCTTTTCTCGAGTGTGAGCCTAAGTGAAGTCAGGAAGAATTCAGTCACCTTTCCAGTTGTGCTAGAGCTCTGCATTTAGTTCTCCTTGTTAATAGTACTGGCCCATGGTCACGCCATGCCACAGAAAATAAATTTAATCAGACTGATTTCACAGTGTGCAGGATTGGATAGGTATCTGCAGGTATGCTTGATAACCAGCTGCAAGAAGACAGAAGGCTACCACAGTAGATTGTCTCATGTTGCTCTGGGCAAACACCCATCTTAACTTTGTTTTTAAAGCTGACCAAAGATGTCTTGTTTAATTCTACCTCCCTTAGCATTTGGTTGAGACTTGCATGTTTTTTTCATGCTGCAGAGGTATTTTGCTTTCTCTGTAAAGCTTCATCTCAGAAGGCCAGAAGTCCAGCTGCATTTGGGGCCTGGTTGTTGCTTACAGGGTTGGAATTGGGACTGAAACGGGCAGTAGGCAAAATCGGGTCATCTGGGAAAGTTTTAAACAAAATGAGGCTTGGCATTGTTGATACTGTCAGAGATGTTATCTCCTGAACTAATATGCAAAAAGGAGGGTTCATTATTCTTCCTGCCACGTCTATTGGCAGCTCACTTCCTCATGTTCTTCCCAGGCAGGCCAACTGAGGGTGTGGGCAGCTCCTGCCATTTCGCAGCTGATCTGTGGTCCTTATTTTTAGACAAATATCCATGTGCTTATGTCTCCAGTGAAAATCATTTGGAGGAATTCCCTAGAATTGTTTTTGTTTACAGATGTCTGTTTAAAGTTGTTTTAAACACACAGCTGCTCTAATTTCAGCTTTCTGATTTCTCCGTGAGTTAAACTCGAGTCAGTTCATAGCTTTAGATTAGTTATGCCCAAAGGGTGCTTGGATTCCACTGTATCACACTGCATGAAACGTTGCTCAACTTTTGAAGCAAGCTTAGAGCTTTTACGTTACAAATATATGCTTAGTGCTAAAATACTTGCATTTTGAAAGCTATTTCGCAACTGCTTTGTTTATGAGAAATTCTCTTACTTAACCAAGGCCTATAATAGCTAAATGCTGCTGAATTAGTGTGTAGCTGCTTCTAGAGATACCTTTCACTGAAATATGCAAGATTGTCTCCTGTATAAACACTCAGCCTTGCCTCCATATGCTGACATGGCTTTTTTGGTCATTAGGTATGCCAGGCTCTGCTCAGCAATAATTCCAACTCCTTTGGCATCCTGCTCATTAACCTGCAGTCAGAAATTTTTTGCTACTGCATATGCTGGGCGAAGAGGGACACACAGCAACAGAAAATTACTTACTTATTGTTTTGTTGATCACAGCCCTTTTTTCTCTCATCATGCAACTTTCCTGCACCTCCACGAAAAACGCTTCTTGGATTTTTATTTTTTTTTATTTTTACTGGTTTAATTTCTCTTTCTTAGTTCACTTTCTTTTTCTTCGAAGATGCCTTAACTGAGGAACAGGGCAGATAAAATGCTTGATTTGATAAATATTTGCCTCTCTTTCCTTATATGTGGATCCACAATGCTGTCAGTAATAGATATTAGATATAATGGAAGAAGATGAGACAGGATCGTTGAAACAGAAATATTCGTGAGTAACCTTAATTGTGTTTTCTATTGCTCCACCATTTTTTCCCCCACCCCCTCCCTCTAATCTTTGAGGAACTGTGGCTGGTCAGAGTTTTCAAGAAAATCAATATGATTGATGTATTTATGACATTATTAACCCCATTTAAGAGTGAATGTGAGCAAAGTTAAATGAGAAACCCAAATGTGGATTTTAAAAGTTCTGAAGAGAGGACAGTTGCAATTTTTCACTTTAGCTCAACTTCTTATAGCTTGCTTACAAAGAAGAACATGTATTAAATACATAGCTGCTACAATGAAAAATAACATCTGAGAAAGAACAATGCTAAAATTGGGTGAGGGAAATTTTTGTGATTAAAAATAAGCTTCCTTTTTTTCTGGAGATGGAATATATAGATGGTGAGAGATTGGAGGTGGTGGGTGGAAGAATTATGCTGACTGGGGTGAAACATGTTAAATCCTTCTGTTCATTCGGACTCCCGCTACCAAGTGGTTTTCCATGAGTCTCACAAAAGACCGTTTTTTGGTGAGTGGCAGTTAAAGAAGCCTTTTGGGTGTGGTTTGCTTACCTGTCCTTTCATGTGTAATAACATGTTGCTGTACTTGGTGAGAACAAGGATGGTGAAAAAGTAGTTCCAAAATAAAGATGGCGATGGTACAGTTGTAGAGCTCCTGAATCAATGATTGTTTCTATTCACTGTTACAGTACTCAGGGAAGTGGCTGGGGATGAGATGAAGCCACCAGCTTCCGTATTGATGGCTCTGTGTTCATGCTGCAGAAGATGCTTGCGCTGCGTTGCCCTTAATGCATGCTGCTTTGTGGTGCTGGACACCGCTCCCCTTTTCCCTGCATGATTTCTTGTGCAAGCATAAAAATCTTGGGGCTGTTTCTTAGGTGGCAAGCACTGTTGTGCTAAGGAAAACAAATGTGCTGAAAGGAAATGACAAAATGTTTAGATTACACGGTTTCGTTTCTTCAAGGAATATAACTGAGAATAACAAATAATGACTAATATTGAGATAGTCTGCCTCAGCCATTTGTACATGTATAAACTGCTCTTGGTAAATTTGTTTTCTGAAAGCGTGAATTTATTAACCTTTAAGCTACGAAGGACCAACACGGCTTTGTTCTACAGTAATATTTAAAATCAAACCTCCTGTTCTGGTTTTGATTTTTTTATGATGCAATGTAGTGTTGTTGGGGATGGCTTCAACAAAATACAGGCCCTTGATAGAAAGCAAGCTCAAGATAAATACCTTGTAGGCTGTGGGTATTTGTTCTGTCTTCGCCAGTATGTGAGGAAAAGGAAGGAGGACAGTTCCTGTCTCATCTACTGCAATTGCCATGTATAGGTTCACCTTCTTTGTCATTCAGATCAGTCACTCCAGCGTTCCAGGCTGTTGTTCTCTAAATAGAAGGAAAGGACATATTTTCCCTTGCTTTCCTTCCCTTCTGTAAAAGGCAAAAATCTCAATAAGCTCCATTTACACAGTTCTCTGTTCTATTAAACACAGTTGACAGCATTTCTCTCTGGCTGCCAGACCAAATCAGGAGATCCTTTACATCGTCTCAGGTGTGTGCCTCTGAACAGCTGACCTTTACATTGCTTAACAGAGCTAGCCTGAGTAGCGCTTAGAGGGCCAGAGCATCACTGGCTTATACATCATCAGAGTTGTCTGTCTTTTGCCCAGTGCCATAACTTGTCTGCAGAAAAAAGAATCCAGAATAAAGAACAAAAATTAAATTGCTAAATAACAGCTCCAAATAGAAAGCTCTGTAAAGCTCACAATGTATTCCCCTTCTTTTTCCTGCCATTTTAAGCTATTTAGAAACAATTTGTTTCCTGCTTTGAATGGAGTTAATTTTATCACAACTGTTTATTTTTGTTTTAACAGCTTTAGTTTACACAGCCTTTTATCATCCCTAAATATCTTTCTGATTTAGAATCTTGGCTTGATGCCAGCACAGTTCTGGGGCCATTGGTGAATTAAGTCCAATGTTGTGGTCTCTTTTTAATCCCTACTTGAGCTAATCTGTTTTAGTACATTTCAGAATGTTGTTCTCAAAAGACCTGTAACCGGCATAGCAGGAGTGTGGTGTGTTTGAAATGTCTTGAGAAAACTAATGTCTCTTATATACCCATAGAGGAAAAAGTGTGTGTGAAGTGTGAAATTCCTCCAGACAGTGTTGTGAGAATTTAATCTTCATGACTACTAAATTATCTTGCATTTTTAAGGAAAATGAAGCAACAGAGAATCTTAGAGCTCTGAGTGTTTTTAAATAGCCCATATCTTGTCCAAGCCAAAAGTTGGGAATGATTGGCTCCTGGGAATTTTAACACCTTGCTGCTGATGCCGTCCTTGTTCAGACTTCAAGGAGCTTACTATAAAAGTGTACGCAACACTCGGATTTGAGCTCTACCTTGTGGTGGAGATAATTCAGCAGCAATAAATCCAGGTAAAAGAATCGTGTCTTTGCTTATACAGCCAGAAATGGAAAGTGACACCCCCAAAAGACTTACCTCCTTCTTGAGAAATGTTAAAGATCTGAAAAATTTTCCTACTATTAAGACTGGTGTGATAGTAGGCACGTTAGTGAACACCTTGTTGATGTTATGTACTTAGCTTCTCAGCCGTCCAAATGCTGACAGAGAGGTGACAGATTCTAGAAAAGTTACTGTTAAAAATTAAAAATAAAAATAAGTAGTGAGAGGCCTGACTACTGTCACTTTTATCCTATCCTGGCTATATCTGAAGTATTTAATAACTAGACTTAAAAGAAAAGCAAAAGATGTACTCAGGGCTTTTGAGGATAGCAGTTTGCTGAGCTGCTGGCCTTACCTTCGTGCTTAAGATCATAGCTCTACCACAGCTGTTTCAGACTGCGTGGGTGTATTGGTCAGCAGCAGCAGATGACTCTGCCAGCTGAAATGCTCTGCAGTTTTTAATGCCCATTTAGCAACCTGACTTCCCTGCTAACTGTAGCTCTTCTTGCAGAAAATTTCATGTTTAAAATTCATAATCTGACAGTCTAGGTCACTCAGGTTCCTGCTTAGTTCCCAGCTGTATCCATGGGCTACATTTGTCTTTTGTGGAAACTGTCCCCCGCAGCTCTGTTCTCCTACTAAGCTGTTTGCAGTAGTGGTGAAAAAGGCCATGAAAACCTGAAGAACAAAAAAAGGAAGGTGGTTGGAAGAGGCACATTTTTCCATTTTTAAAAGGAGGGATCACCTCCTTGAGCTATCCCTTCCTTGTGTAGGCAGGGCTAGGGAGGCCAGGGCAGCTGCACTTCGCAGGATTGCTCTGAGAATTGCTGAGATATATATGCTGAGATATATATGCATATATACATGTGTGTGTGTATATGTATCAGGGAATGATCCAACGAAAAAATAAATGAGAGGAGAGAATTTTTCAGGCAAGGGTGGGCATAGCGTTGCAAATCTGTGCTTGCAAGTTCTTTATCTGCACAAATCAGGGGTGTATCTCTCATGCACCTTGGGAGGAAGGTGAAAGAGAGTCTCCTTAGCATGTCTTTAAGAGTTAAAAGCATGTTAGATTATTTTCTGCAGGACTATTTTGTACTTAAGCACTGCACTATTGTTTCTTAATGTTACTGCAGATCTTCATTTTATCTAATTTGTTCTCACTTTCCGCTGCATATAGTCCTCCTTTACTGTCACCTTTGCCTCTTGGCCTCAGCCATGAAGTGATAAGAGCAAGAGCAGACCACTTCTTGGAAAACCCAGGGCTTTTATTCTTATTTATTTATTTATTTAAGTCCAGAGGGCTCCTCAGTTTGTGTCAGTCAAAAAATAATGAATGATGTCATTTTCCCAATTGGTCAGGAAGAATTCTTTTAACTTCGAGGAGCTTTGTAAGGCTGGCCACTATATCCGGCTACTCAAATGCAGTTTAGTTTGGAGGCATCACTTCAGTTCGTTCTGTCCTCATTTTAAAAAAAAAAAAAAAAGCTGTTATTTCCTATACTGCTTTCATTATGAGGACTGTATGTCGAAACAAAGCTCTGTGGCAGCGTAGAGAATGAAATGACGCTTGGATTATCATCAAGCACAGATGCGTGATGCTAGGGAAATCTGTTGTAAGCCTGAGGTGAGGTTCCTCTTACAAGGTGTGATGTCTCATCATAGAAGAATGGTGACAAAAGATGAAGACGCCATAATGAAAAACAAGTGATGACCCAGAAACAAAAGCCTAATTCTTATTGGAGCCCCTTGAGGTTTCTGGTCTCTCTTTCATGTGGTCTTCAAAGATCTCGAAGTCCATGTGAGACCTGTTGAGTAATTCCCATAATTACTTCCATGTTTCACTTCCATCCACTGGCCAATGTCCAGGTCCTCTTCTCCCACAATTAGTGATGCAGAAAACCTATTTTAATTATTTATTTTAAAGATAGCTTTTCTGTTCATTTCAGGGAGTGGCTAAGAGCAGTCATGGATTCTATCAGTTAAAATCCAGTTACCTGTGGTGGGAGGTCTCTGCACTGCTCCTTCCCTCCATCACAGAGTAGCTCGAGGAGATTTTGGCAAGGATGAAAGAAGGAACCTTTGCCAGAGGGTAATTTTCCCATCCCATATTAAGAAGATCTGTTGTTCAGCAAAGAGACAATGATCACTGTGATTGTTTAATTTTTTTGACTTGTGGATGTTTTATACTCAGAAATATTATTTGTAACTAGTCCATTGTTAAACATTCTCTTTGCATTTAGAAGTAGTAAATAAGGTTGGTTCTAGCCTCTGTCTCAGCCAGGGCCCCAGTGACTGATATTTTGCAAAGCTGGAGAAGGTGCAGCCAGCAGAACTTACAGCTTCTTCTGTTACCGCCCAAGTCACAACAAGGCATAGGAATAAGAAAGAGGCAGTGACTTTGCCATGTTGACTGAAGAGGTTTATACCTTTCTGGGTTAATTAATTTACCCTTGCATCTCTGAGTGCCTCTGCATTGTGGAATGGCTCTGCTATGGATAACCACTCCTCTCCCACCAACCACAGCACAGAGCAGGATCACTGTGAATGCTTGAATTCCCTGCTTACTGCTTTCATGAGCTCTGGAAGAGAAGGAGCGTACAGAAGTTACTTTACTGATGGCAGGAATACTACCATTCTAACTACCATAATAAACCACTGAAGCCAGATTTGAAGTTTTCCTCTAGGCCCTTCTTGGGAAAAGAAAAAGGCCCAAGTAAAGAGATCAAGACCCAGCATATTTAAGAAAATAATATTATTATTTAGAATTCTTTAAAATTCTAATCCTGCCCAGTTTATGGAACAAATAACTTGTTCACTGCTATCTAAATTGAACACTCAAAGAACCAGAAGTGTTACTTATTTTCAACAGTAGATTTAGCAGCCAATCAGGAGGCCAGAGAGCCTAAGCATTTTGCTTAGTGTTTAGTCTTTTGTTTGTTTCTAATTGGGAACTTTCTCTAATTCTGCATTCATACTGCTTTCATGTTTTGGATGCAGAAAATCTCAAAACAGCATCCGATGACTTTTCTGCTTAACAGTTTTGCTAAAAATCCTGGCCTGACACATAATTTGTGAATTCATTTCCTAGCAGCACCCTGGTGTTGAACCCAGTTTAACAGGTTGTCCTGTTACCTGTAACCATGACATAGGTGAGCCCCTTGTGTCCTTGATCATGAAGTCGTTCCTGTAGGCTTCAGGACTTGCAGTGGTTTATGTGGTTCATCAGAGAAGCTTAAAGTAGCCCTTGAAGAAGATGCTATGTTTTACTGGGTAGTTGTGTTCCTAAACAGTGAATTGCCAGGAAGACAAGAAGTCTCCCCCAAAACACATTGCTGCTCACCAGTGTGGCAGAAAGTTGTTGGATTTAGACTGTTTGTTAAAACCAAAGCAATCACTTGAGTCAGGGAGGCAAAAGCAAGGGATTCAATTGTTACTACTAAAAATGTTATTCATAAAGATATTCATTGACTTTGTAAAAATAATTTTTCTTTAGGTAATTTGTCTGGTTTTGAAGGGTTGTTCTAGTGTAGACTGGAAATGATATTCAGATGCTTTCAGCGCAGGAGCACTGCTTCATTCTGTTTCTGTTTCTTATACACATCAGAGAATTGTAGAAACTGAGGCATTATGAAGATTTTATAAAACTTCCCAAACACTCCAAAACTTGCAGCCCTTTTATAGGGATCCAGCAGACTTCGCCTGATCTTAGTGCCATTTCTTTTCTTTTGGCAGAAATACAGATAATTTTTGGGTAACGTTATTTGCTTACCAAAGGGAAGACGGAAGGAGATTTGTGTATAATCTCTACTTGATTTTAGGAGTCTAGGTTTTGAAGAAGAATCTTTCTTCTGTACTGGCAGCCTCTTAAGATGAAAATCCACTGCAATCACTTTGTGGACCTTGATATAAAAATAACTAAGATAAGCTTACTTGAAATTTTTCTTTCTTTGACTGTTAAGATACATCCGAAGCACCATGAATGCTTGGGAGGGGAATGTGAGGATTTGTGTTTGTTATAATTAGGTAGAATTAGTGCTGTAGTAGCAGCAATTGCTGTGGTTTTCCTGAAGACATAGTTAAGTCAGTCTGTAATGTAGGAAGGAAGATTTAAATGATCCAATTTCAGTTGGAGGACACTTCGGTGGGTCACTTCTGCTGCCAGTGACTGTTTGGCCTGATTCTGCACCGTTCTGCAAAGTGGCTGAAGCATCACCATATTGCATCTGTGGCCTCTGCTGTTCAAACAGCAAGTATTTTCAGATAAGCGCAGAGAAATTTTCCTATTCACTGAGAGAAATAATGCAAATCAGTATGTCAGCTTTGATTTATTATACTCCTAGAGCATAGTGTGCATGGGTGCTTTTCTTATGAGGCTGTCTATGCTGCAGAGAGATTTAATTTTCAGCAGGGAATGTATTATGCAGCTTATTTGATTGCAAATTTGTTTAAACAGCTTTCAGCTTTAAATTTCCCAGTTAGGTAATGTAGCTTTAGATACTAATTGCAAAATTGGCTTGATATGAGTCACACAGATTTAAGGTATAGCGCACCTGGTCTGACTGCTTGTTAGCTTTAAGTGGCTTTACACAATAGGTGCCCTACAACTGAATTTAACTCTTTCATTTATTATGTTCTCTTCCAAATAATTTTTGTCTGAGGAAGAAGGATTTTCTTGGTACTCAAGAAATTGCTGTCTTCATGAAGTTTTGATACTGGAGTGTGTATGTTTTGTAGATTGGTATAAGTTCTAACTGGTACACCAACGTGATGAAATAAAGTGATTTTTAAAACTCAAAAATGAGCGCATGGCACAGAGAGCATCTTCTCTACCTGTTTCTTGTGGTTTTGTTTTCCTTTGGAGGATGGTGGGAGGGATCATTTTCCAATCACAATCTGTTTTGAAAAGAGTAAGCTTCACACCTAAGATTCCTTCTTTCATCACTTTGTTTCACAGGCCTAAAAGATGCTACAGGCTCTGAGAGTGATGGTGGTGACTCTTGCAGCACAAAATCAGAAGGAGCCAATGGAGGCACGACAATCCAACCCAAAAAGGTCAAGGGTGTTGGCTTTGGAGATATCTTCAAAGATAAACCTATAAAGCTACGACCAAGGTCAATAGAAGTTGAAAATGACTTTCTCCCAGTAGAGAAGGTATGTGCTATTTCTTAATTCTCTCTTGGTGTTGGTTTAAAGAAGTTTTCATCGTCAAGTTCTAAATTCTGTCACTGGCCAAAACTTGAAGCTTTATGGTCATTATTTCCTAATCTTTCTGTGCACAAGATTCTGCTTTTTTTTTTCTTTTGCCACACACCAGAAAGTGAATTCTAGTGAGGTTAACTGCCTGTAAGAACTGTTACTTTGCTTAAAGTTTTACTCCTCTGTTCGTACCTCCATTTGTTTGATTAGCCTTTTTTTCCTAAGAAAATATTACTTTAGAGAGCAACACAGGAGAAGCTTTTCAGGTTTTCAGTTACTTACACTATGGGAAAAACAAGTTGCTAATTCTTATGTAAACTAAGAGAGGGACACTGCCATTTTGCCATCGGTTAGCTTAAAAAAAAGGAAGCTTTGGCAAATACATAAATACCTCAACTTAGTACTGGATTTGTTAAAGGGTGTTTTCAAAAATCACCTAGATTTGTTTGAAGGGATTAGTAAAAAAGAAAGCACATTTTTTTTATTGGATTGTTCTATGTGACGTAAAAAGAAAGTCCTGAGATTAACACTACTTGGTAAAAAAATTTACTCTCTGGCAAATTGAAACACACTATGTTTTCAGAGAGCACTCTTTGTTCCAAAGTCTCCAAAACTATCACTATGTAAATTAGAAATAAAGAGACTAGAAATGAGATGTTTCTAATGAACTGGAGGAGGCAAACTAAAAAAAAAAAAAAAAGATTGATTTCTGTAAGGTATGTTTACTAGGGAAACAAACAAAGAAATGCTGATATGCTGAGAAGTGTTAGGGGGCTTCCACAGCCTGTAGTTCTACTGTTGCCATAGTTATGTGATGCATTTTTTTTGTCTTCATGGTGATTTTAAGAAGCTCCTGGGCAGCTGCTCTTGTTTCCTGGTACAGCAGCTTCTCGCCTTTTGAGCTGTGCTTGTCCAGTCGTCTGTAGAACCAGGCGCTTCATGAATTACATCTTCTTGGCCCACACAGCTTTTGTTTCTTATGCTAGATCATTTCAGTGACTTGATTTATCGCACAGCACCTACCCCTACATCTGACCTGAGTTATAGCGGTACAGCAGAAGGGGGGATCCTGCAGAAGCATGGTAGAAACTTCTTAAGTTAGTTAGGCTGAGGGAGAATCAGTTAATATTTTACAGTAGACTGCAGTTTGGATTCTGTATAAGGAGGTTGGTAAAGAGCTGGGATAATCTAGGTACAGGTAAAACCTAGATTGTATTACTCCTTGACCATTGCTCACTTCTTCAAAGCCTGCATGGTATCCTGCTTGCCTTCTTGTTCTGGGTGGGCTTATTAACTCACGTGTGGGGCTTGGTTAACACACAGGGCCGGAAGCAACTTAGCTGTATTCCAATGGCACCTCATCAAAGAAGCCCCCCTGGGATACAAGATAGGGACAGGACAGGCCTGGTGTGTGTTCACCAAGCGCTAGCTAATGAACCTCCCTCCAGATTCAGGGAATGTGATAGAGAGCAGTGAAGTCAGCTTTGCATGGAGCCATCATGGTGTCTATTTGCAGTGTGGTTTATTTGTGACCCTGACAACCTGCCAGTGTTTAAGGGGTGATTGGGCTTTGTAAGTACACTGAAAAAGAACTTTACCAGCAGATGAACTTGGTTAATAAGAGGTTTCTTCCCCCTCCCATTTTGACGGATGTTTGTTTTTATAATTTGATGGCTGTCTGCAATTTTGTTCATAGAAGTCCCACGTGAGGAAAATTACTCTGTATATAGGAAGTATCTGATAGCAGACAGACTTACATGCATGGCTGTACTTAAACCCTGGTTGGTTTTTTTTTGGACTCAGGACATAAAAAAAAAACATAAAAAGCCCTGTCACATCAGGAAATGTGTATTTTAATAATGCAGTTCTACAAGAGATGAGTTTTAAATTATTAATTTCCTGCATCTAGGTATGTAAAGGAAATATGTATTGCAGGAAGAAAATTACCAAAGATAAACACGCTATTGTAATTTACGTTACAATAGTATTTATAATTAGTGTGTAACATAAGCATTCACTTGTAAGGGTGATGCATATGTAGGCACTGACAAGAATTCAAGTGTTGCACAAAATTCAGTTCTCCCAAGTCTGATATAGGCAGGTTAGAATTTACAAATGATAAGGCTGTGTTAATGCCACATGAGGATTTCTTGTGTCTGCAGTTTGCTATAATTGTAGCTATCTCTACAGTAGTCATTGTAAATGGGAACTGATTAAAATAAATTATGTATCCGTTGAACTCTGGAGTCCCTTGTTTTAGTGTGAAGTGGTCGCAAAGTGCTTCTGAAGTGGCCTTCATTCCCTGAAGGGAAGTCTTACCTGTGTTTTTCACAAAACCCAAATATTTGTGCAGCATAAGTCAATAGGTTTGTTACCCAGCCAAAAATTACACATAGAATTTTCAGGAAACTTCTAAAATTTTCTATCCTACCCACAGACCTTCCTTCCTATGTCTTCAGATTTCTCCTAAATTTGGCATGGTTAGTGGAAAAAAATAATGGTTTCATTTTTGTAAACACAATCCATTATTTGTGTTTCAAGTGTGTAGGTAACTAAAAGCAACACTTCTTTGCTGTCGTTACTTTTTTCCTGTGTTGGGGTCAGGATGCTTAACCTTTGAGCAGTGCCGTTCAGAGGCTTCGGCACTGTGGTCTTTGCCTCCTCATAGCACCAAAACATGATTCACTGACACAACATTTGGTTACAATTGCAAAACATTATCCTCCCAAGTACTTCTCTCCTGGCTGCAAGAAATTCCTCCCTCGTCATTGTTGTGTTCTTTGCTATTTAATGCCGGCTGAGAGAGAGAGAATCCTGTGTTAAGTTTGTCATTCCAAGCAAGGTCATATTTATCTTGAGAGTGCTGCATACTGGATCAAAAGTATTGCGATGTATGATACAGAGTGCCAAATAGGTACAAATTTTTCTCTAGCAATGTAATTTTTAAAGGGATCTTTGCCCTGGTATGTGCCTTGATCATTTACAAGTAGCCTCAGTTTTTCAATAACTTGTAATATTTTGAAGAGGCAGAAACAATGCTTTCATCAATTCCTTCTTTTTTTTTTTTAATTCTTTCTGAAGTTTTGGAGACCCTAGAACTCTTTCTGTTGCTTCTTCTTGATACAGTTATTGATGAAACATTTTATATATTACTGTAATGCTACTGTTACCTTTTTGATTTAAAATACTTCCTAACAACTACTGATTTTTTCAAAAGCATCAATAAATTACTGTGGGGTTATTTAGAACAAGATAATTCCCATGGAAAATGTCAGTCCCATTTACAGAAGAATCTACAGTATCTCATTTTGTTGGCATTATCACTTTGTGTTCTAATGTGTTTTCAATTTTATGAATCATAAGTTTAGATAATATTTCACGCAGAGGTGATATGAATTATTGGGGTGTTTAGAAGGCTTTTACACAAATACTGGCAGGAGTATGAGGGCAGCAAGGATTGCTGCCACTTGAGCAGAAGCAGATGCCATTAGGCTGTCCTGTAAATCACCAGGCAGTTTGATGTGCTTCCAGTGTTAGCCCAATGGTAACAATGTAGGATACAGTGGCCCTTGACTTTTAAGGTGATCAATAAACACTCTAACTAAAGGCAAAACTGAGGCATTGCGTGAAACCTCATTGGTTTTATTGGTGTGCCGAATTCATTGCTTTGCTGCTCTTTGTTCTACAAATCACAGAAGCAGATTATCCTAGGGCAATTAACAATGCAGTTGTGGGAGCTTAATTTAAGTAGTGCCTTCAGAATTGTGCTTTTTTTAAAAAAAAAAAAGAATCAAATACTTACGCTTTGTAGTCCTTTTCTTTGCCTGTTTGCATTGATGAATTGACCACTGGCCATGTATACCTAGAATCAGATTCCTGAGGCTTGGTTCTGTCAAATTCCTATTAATGACAGGTGTAAGTGAAATAATTTACAATGCTGCATGTGACTGAAGACATAGCTTGCTGACAGATGAATTTTTAGAAGAAATACAGTATGCATATAGGCCTGTTGTATCTCCTGAGAAAATTCAGTGTAACATTGTTAAAGTAGCACAAGTTTTATGATCAAATAAAAATGCCTATTTCACATGACCTCCTTCTGCCCATGTAGCTTCAAGACATTTAAACAAGTGTTTATGCTTATTTCTTTTTTCCTTTTTCATTTTGTAGTAGCTTGTCTAAAACTTCTGTTTCTAGGTTAGACTTCCTTCCAATATAATCTATATGTGCTTCCATTGATCTAACAAGGTATCATTTTTTCCTCTCCTGTATCTAAAAATAAACCTCTGAAAGTATAGGGAAATTAATTCAACCAATACATTCCTTAGTCTGAGTTAACTGTGTCAGGTTGGTCTGTGAGTTGAGGCTTCAGCTGACAATGCTAAAGGCCATAATAGGCGAATATAAAATAAAACCTCTTAAAAAGCCGATTTTATCTTTTTGAAAACAGCCCTTACTTCAGAAGATACTATCGAGAGTATTTTTTGCATTTTCTGTTTAAGATATATTTGTAGTTTTCTTCAGGCAAGACTTTCATAGCTGGCTAGCTGTGGTGAATTTGAGCAGAGTTAGATTTCATTAACAGCTTTTGATGAGGTCACATTAGTGTATGCCAGAACTTAATGTAAATTATATACTCAACCATCAAACTGGGGAATACTGCAACCACTGTAATGATTTAATGTAAAGGGAAAGGCTGTCATGGCTGTAGATCCAGCAACTTGTAAGATCCAGTTAACTGGTGTTTAGGGATCCTTCTCACTGCAAAACACTGAACTTATACAGAAATTTTTATTTCTGTATGTATTTAGTATGTTTGGGAGAGAAGAAATGGAGAAGAAATAATGGAAGTAGACACAAGAGCTATAAGGGCTAGGAGCTCATGTCAATTATTAAGTCTACCTGTCCTCTGTAATAAGACAGAAATTTGTGAACTCTGAGCCTGAGTGCCTGCAAGGTCTGAGTTTCTATTTTGAGCCGGTGAGCTAGGGACCCAGAACCTGGGGTGAATGCGTTGCACTGACAGTCACATCTTCACCACACCTGCTCTGTCAGTTCCAGCCTGGTTGCTTGTAGAAAACATTTTTTCACCTTAATTTTCAGTTGTCATTTAAAAGAAGTCTCTGAGAGATGCATGTTGGACGTTCCTCCTGGTGTTTCTAAACCAGCTAATGATGTGCCCGAGCTGTGCTAGTGCTGCCCAGCGGCACCTGTGGTATGTGGCCAGCACTGGCTGTGAGTGCCACACACGGCGGTCCGCACTTGCCTCTGCATGGCACAGCTCGCTGCTACTTACTTTTCCTCTCTGATGCCTTCGGAGGTGCTTGCTCCCCTAACGGAAATGTTGAAGCCAGTGTTCAAAATACTCAGATAACGAAAAAATGGATGTGAGCGAAACCACCTGGTAGTGAATCTGAATGCTGTTAAAAACACCTGCTGAGGCATAGCACGTGTGATGTATCAAGTTTGTGTAGCACTTTGCACTTGATAGCACAGGTTTCTGGCATTCGTTTATTCAGAGACAGCCATCGGTGATATCAGGCAGCAGCGGTTGTGGCAAGCATCAGCAGTGTGTCAAACTGTGTAGGAACAGGGGGAAGTGCTCAGCTGTTCAAGCAGCGTTTGTGTTTTGCTTTCGGGTTGCTGTCTGCCACAGCCTGGCATCGCTGCCCTAGCCGTTGTTTCCACTGCCATCTTGTGAGGAAAGCTACAGGGGAAGAGGGACCCTGACCCCTTCTGCAGTTGTGAGAGCCAGGCTGCCTGCAGCAGGGGCTCGCTCCTTCCCTGGTGTAACTTTCCATTCCTCCGGTTCAGTATGGGAACAGGATTTATGCGTTTCTAAAACAAACAAAAAAGCACACATTTGCAAATGGAGGATGATGTTCATGAGGCACTGTGGACATTATAAATAAATTCTTTAGAAGATTGTTACCCTTTCTGGAATAACTAATGCACAGCAATAAGAAGGAAGAGTAGGGAAAATATAGTCAGCTCCTGAAATGAGAGACAGTCAAAAAGCAACATGCCCCTTTTGGGGAGCCTGACTCAAAGCAGGACTTGGTCCCAAGGGAATAGAACAGGAAATGGAAAATTAAGTTTAAGGAGAGGAACAAATTCGATAACCTTGGCTGGCAATGAGTCTCTGCTGAGTCACTGTACTGTTTTACGTGAATGAAGAGTGACTCCTGATCTCCTGTATACTTTCTGCCCTTCCCTGCGATCCCATTAGGTATCTGTGCTTTCATGTTTTCTCAGTTTGGTTTGTAAAATGTTCAAGCTGCCTCAACAGATGTCTCCAGGTATTGGTAACATGGGTCAGTTTTCACATCAGTCTGCAATAGCAGGTTTTGCCTGAGGAGGTGACCCACACGATGGTTTGTGCTGCTTGTGATGATTTTTAGGCTTTTGTTTTTAATAAAGCAGTTACTGGACTCTAAATAAACCCAAGCTAGTTGTTGCCTGTGCTGCAAGACTTTACATGTATATCATTGGTCTTTATTCAGAAGAGACTTGTCCGTATGAAAGAAACGCATCAAGCATATGGATGAAAACATTTTCAACTGACTGGAGCTACTTGAAGAACATCTAAAAATAGAAGCATAGTAGTGTGAGAAGTTTGATAATACCATAAGTTACTCCTAAAAGCAACATGGAAAATCTTGTTTGTTCTCCTGTGGCACAGCACTGGGCTTCTGCCAGAATGAGTTCTCCTGGAGGAGTGCTCTCTGGGAGGGAATACTCCTGTTTTTTCAGTCATGGTTTTGATTAGGAAATCTTGGGATGCTTCAGTCTGAAAAACAGGATGTGTAGGTTTAAGCTAATGCAATTTAACTTCATAACAGGGAGACAATAAAAGCATATATGTTGTAAGTTGCTCTGGATCAGCTGATGATCGGTAGCTTGCTAATCACAGTGAATCTCTGACTTCCAATTGAATCTGTACCATTACCAAGCCTTGTACCCGGACAAGCATTTTAAAAGAAGAATCATTAAAAACCTCAAAATGCTGTGCTTTAATAATTTAAAATTAAAACTTTATAGTTTAAAGCTTTGATATTTTTAAAATTAAGCCCGTATCCTGGGCTGCATCAAAAGAAGCGCGGCCAGCAGTTCAAGGAAGGTGATTCTGCCCCTCTACTCTACTCTACTCTACTCTGGTGAGGCCCCACCTGGAGTACTGTGCCCAGCTCTGGAGTCCTCAACGCAGGAAAGACATGGACCTGTTGGAGCGGGTCCAGAGGAGGGCCACGAAGATTATCAGAGGGCTGGAGCACCTCTCCTGTGAGGACAGGCTGAGAGAGTTGGGGTTGTTCAGCCTGGAGAAGGCTCCGGGGAGACCTTATAGTGGCCTTCCAGTATGTAAAGGGAGCATACAGGAAAGATGGGGACAAACTTTTTAGTAGGGCTTGTTGCAATAGGACAAGGGGTAATGGCTTTAAACTAAAAGAGGGAAGATTTAGACTAGATATAAGGACTTTTTTTTTTACCCTGAGGGTGGTGAAACACTGGGACAGGTTGCCCAGAGAGGTGGTAGGTGCCCCATCCCCGGAAACATTCAAAGTCAGGTTGGACGGAGCTCTGAGCAGCCTGATCTAGTTGAAGATGTCCCTGCTTATTGCCGGGGGGTTGGACTTGGATGACATTTAACGGTTCCTTCCACCCCAAACTATTCTATGGAAAAAAGCTGATTTCCTGAGTTCCAGAGGTACTTGATGGACACACAAACTGAATGTCTAGGAAAGCTTTCTCTCATGTTTCAGCTTCAGTACAGAGAAAATGTTTCAGAAAGTAACAGCACTGAGATTCAAGCTGGCTTTTTTGCTGTCTGATGAGCTTCAAGAGAACTGGTTCAGGAATTAATATGCTATAGTATGTCTAATAATAGCAGGAAAATCTACCTAAGTGAAATGTAATTGATATAAATGGATATAAAAATATTAAAATTAGTATAATCAAGGCTTTAGGAATAAACAGTTTGATAAACTGTGTCTTAGTGTTTCTAAGTAAAATGAATTTTTTTTCTTGCTCCACGTGGATTTTGTCAGTTAACATAACTGATTTTTAGTTGCTACATCTGAGTTGTTAAGTCTTTGAAAATATAAAAAAAAAAAGAAATTACATTTGATATTTCTAGCACACATGAACTTTGAAAATTAAAAGAACAAATACAGTTAAGCAAAAAAAATAAAATAACTCGCCTGACTTTGGAAATTACATAAATAACTTTCATGCTTGCTGAGGTATTAAAAAGACTGATGAATGTAAACCAAATTGAATATAACCTGTAAAGTAAAATTTATACACTCATCTTTTGCTGTCTGTTTAGCTTCATTAGTTTGTGGAATTTTTCTGAATGGGTTTCCTTTTTTAAATTTTCCCTAGCTGAGGGTTATTTTTGGAAAGTCATGCCTGACTTATGCTTTTATATACTCATTATTGTATAAATTATAGATGTATTACAGATTATTCTTCTCTCTTAAAATAAATACCAATAATCTTGTGTTTTCTGGGCCTGCTAGTGATGTACTGTAATATAACTTTAAAATAATTAGTGATTGGAAAATAGAAAACTTCAGGAAGAGGGTTGCAGGCTCAATAGGTTTTCAGGCTTTGCCCTGAATCACTCCTGAACCTGTTCTGCAGCATGGTGCAGGCACACACAGGGAGTGTTGCTGCAAGAGATGTTGCCTTTTCTGTGAGCCATCATCTCTCACTCATTTCCATTCTTTAAAATATCCTGATATTTTTTCTGGAGATTGGTACTTGCAATGATAGTCCTACTCAGATTAATTGTGATTTGCTTTCAGCATAAGGCCAAAGGGGATCTCAGAGATCCTCTAATCCAAGCCTCTCAACTGCATTAGGACCAAATATATATAAATAATTCCCAGGGGATGGCTGCTTTTTTTAAAGAAGCATCCAGTAAATAGATTTGTGTATCCTCCCTGTGTTCTTGTATTTCGTTGTTGTAGCAGAAAACATATTGTAACATCTTGGCTCTGCCAATTAATCTTTTTCTTGTTCTTTTTTGCAGTAACCACGTTGAACAAATTATTGTCTTCCCCTTTAAAAGCTACATACTGTCTAAGTTTATCGTGTCCTTCCTTACACTTGTTCTCAAAACTAGAGAGAAACTTTTTTTTTTTTTTTTTTGCTTTTATCTTTTTAATGTATGAGTTCAGAGGCTTTGTCCTTGTCTCACAATTGTGTTGGCACTCCCATGAAAATGCCTCTGTAGAGAATGGGCTGTGTGCATATAGGGAATATGTTGAGTGTGCCTAAGTATGTCCATAGTAGACATGTTTGTGCATAAATGCTTACTGAATGGTATATAAGGTCAAATGGGAGTGAGTGTATAGTATCTTGTGGCTTGCTTAATTATAAATTTTTAATTTCTTCCAAATTATCTGAGAAGTGCATGGTGTGTTTCCCTCCCCTGCCCTTTTTCAGTCATTTTAAAATTGAATGTTTGCGAGGAGGCAGTATTAAGAATTTATGAGATTTTCATGGAACAGAGCATCATCTTAGTGATGTTTCAGTTTCTTGTTTTAAAAGAAATATTTTTCTTATTTCTTTAAAAAACAAAAGCCCCAAAAAAGGCATAAATGACATGAAATTTCAGATTTTTTTTTTTTTTTTTTTCAAATAGAGACACCAACACGCTCAGAATTCGTCACAAGCTCATTTTCCTGTAGAGTTATTTGCAAAACTTTCTGCCTGGGCTGTTCACAAAAAGTCTATATAAGCTCTCTCACGTTGCCTTTCCTAGCTGTCGATCTCAAGAAGCCAGGAGAGACTAGGCTGGCTTGGGAAAGGAGAGGAAACTTCTCGCTGTGAGTGAGCAGAGGTAGGAAAAGCTCCAGATTTCCTGTGAAATAAACAAGTGGAACCTTTGTTTCTCCGGGATGGCCTGGAGCGTGAGTCAGTGTCAGGGCTGGGCTCTTGCTCTCGCTGAGCTGAGCTCATGCAAGGAAGGGGCAGGACTCCAGGGCTCTTCTTGGACACTTCGAGCTGCTGAAAGGCAGCTTGGCTTCACAATGGGAGAGGAGGTATTTCTTTTACAATTAGTTGGTGTTTTTTTTTTTTTTTTCCTATGGCTGTTTAAAACTGTATCGTAATATATGTATTCTGCAGAGCACAGGATTCGACTGCAGGGTTCTTTGATTCTTCTGCAAACTTTGTAGATGCTGGGTAGGTAAAAGGAAAAGAAGGAAAAAGAGTGCTGGGGATCCTGAAGTTAATTTCTGCTACAGAGGACCGTATTAGAATAGGGGTTACTTTTGTGTGAAAACATATTCTGTCCTGGCTCCGTTTAGCTTAAGTTTTTTTCCTTTCGGACTCTTTGGCCATTAAACTTGCACAGATGTTTTTTATTTCTATATGATTTGGTTTCAATTTTCTTACTCTAAAGAATAATGTAACTTTACAGTTAAGCAAGACTAGTTGCACAGTCTTTAGCATGTGTTGCTTTCAAATGTTTGCCTAGTAAACAAAAATTCACCCACCCTTCTTTTCCTTCCCAAATGCATGAATAAAACTTCTTCTTTTTGACAGAAAAAAAGAGGAGGAGCTTTACTAATTCCTCTTCTCTTTGAGGTGACATTTGGAGTCTTTTGTACAAATGAGGAAAACTGATGCGAATTATTTTTGGAGCAAATGATATTGGGATAATAAAATCTAAATGGAAATTATCCTTTCCTTCAAGAAACAGCAAGGAAAACTGGAGTCAACTGATGCTTGTAAAATTTTATAGAAAGCTGAATGGAGAGATACCAAATAAACTGTTTAATGATTTGCAGATACTTTGGGGACTGTTAGTAGAAAAATGTAAATTCTTCTCAGCTTTGGCTTTTCAGAGCTGAAGTCAGTATGGTGTGTGCAGAAATGAAGTGACAAGTTTTCTGAGTTGCTTTTTCTCTTAAAATGTGCCATGTGCCTTTTCTTTTTTTCTGCTTTAAAAATAGAAAAGAGGAAGGAGGAAAGAAGTAGTGGGAAAGGATCATAGACCAGCCAGACATTCAGTGGGGTAAAAAGTCTGTAGGTCAATTTCTAAGATGCCTTTTTAACTCCTTGTTGCACATGTTTCTATAGGAGGTCAGTGACATTTTGTGTTTCTAAAATAGTTCTTAAACACAAGGGACATGAGCTTATGTTATTCCGGTTAGTTTACTAAGTGCTTCCTAAAAACTTCCCAGTAGAAACCAAGGAGGGGGAGAGAGGACTCAGCTCCTGGGGAGGGAGTCATGATGCAGCAGCAGCTGCTTGGGGGCTGCTGGTGCCTGCTTTCTGCTGGGTGCTGGGCTACTTGCCACACACTGGCCACCCAAAGAGAAGTTGACCTCCATATGTACAGCTGATAGTTTCTTCTGCAGCGGTCTTTGTACCTAAAACACTTGCTGAAAAGAAAAGCTGAAACACATGATATTAGTCATTTTCCATTTGTGTTTCGAATTTCAGAGCTTCATTCAAAGGAAAAGACATGAAATTGCAGTTAGTTGAAAGAGAATGGGCTGGAGATGCTAATGCATTTTGCTTTGTCACTTGTTGCTCTGCAGTTTTCCCTGTAAAAGTTTAAAATAAAAATATCTCCCTGTTTTGCCTCAGTAACTTCTGATTTCAGCGATGCAAGGTGGGGAGAAAAAAAAAACTAAAAAAATGAAAACTAAAGATAATCTGAGGAGAAAAGAAAAAATATAATGCCAAAATTGAAGAAACATTTGCTGTCAGCACTGATTCTGGGACCGTCTGCATGGCAGTATGGATTTAGTCTTTTTTTTTTTTTAAATAATTGAATTTGAAAAATATAATTGAACAGCTACTTGGCAGTTTTTTGTCAGCATCACAAATTTCACAAAAGAGCAAAATAGTATCGTTGTCACTATAAAAAGGAAGATATTAAAGAAAAGACATTCCCTGCTTACTGTTTTTTGGGGTTTTTTTTTTTTGAGAGAGAGATGAAAGTAGCTGCAGTGCTTTCCTTACTGCTGCAAAAGGAAGTGGAGATCCATGTAGCAGTTTTAAGGATCATTAATTTTTGTAAAAGAGGGAGGTTTCATAACAGCAGTTTCTAAGCTGCATGGTACAATCTGGATCATGCTCATTATCAGCTGCAATCTAGACAGGCATGGTTCTCCTGGGAGAGTAGGAAAGAATTTCATTCACTCAGTGCAGACTGAGTAAAGGATTCTTCCTAGAGGAGGTAGAAATTAATTGCAAACTGCAATCTGCAAATGTTAAAATTCCTGGTGAGGGGTACAAGGGGACATGATCTTATACATTTGTGTGAGCCACAGTCAGTAAAAGGGGAAATGAAAAATAAATAAAGCAGGGAAGAGAGAAGACTTATCTGCTCAAAAAAATACTTCTGATACAAAAGCACCTTCTAGCATTGCAAATCTGCAGCTTGAGGAAGAATGAAGATGAGCTTGTTCATACAGCTTATTTTGATGTGCACACTTTCAGTGCTTTGAGACAAGGCAGTTGGGAGTGTGCTGTCTGGGTTTCATTGTTTATTTGCCTTTTTTTTTTAAAAAAAATTCATTTGCTAAAGTGTTTTTACTCATCAGTGATTCTAATGTGTCTTGCTCCATTTGTTTCAGCAGCATCTACCCTAATGTAAACTCTTACATTCTCTTTCTCACCATTAACCGTTCAGAAAGGCAGATTTTTAGTTCATTACTGGTTTGAAACTAACAGCCTGACAGCATCAAATGTCAGGATTCCAAATTTTACAGAAATATAACAGTTATAAATTGTGCGAGTTAAGACACATAGGTTTCTCTCTTGTCCAGCTCAACAAGCATATTGGTGGGAAAAAGCCTCTTCACTCCCGTCCCTGCCCATAATTTGAAATTTTAAGAACTTGTCAAAATACCAAGTTACAGAGCTTTAGAATGTGAACCCACCTGCTGATAGAACAGGTTTAACTGTAGAGAATAGTGATCTAAAAAGCAAAACGTGCACTCTTCTGCTCTCCAAGCTACCCAGAGTTTTAATGAAAATGATATTTCTCTGTTCATATTCATTCATGTTTTTGTTCCTACCCACTCTTCCCTCCAAGAAGTTAAAAATTTTGCATTGCATATTTTACCTACTTATTGCTTTGACCGTTATTTGAGATAGCACATATTTCTCTGGTGACTTGCATAAAAATAATGAAGATATTATTCATCTATGGTTTTTAGACTGCTGGTGGTCTGCTAAACACCTGGTAGTTTGGTGTTTGGACATTTGGTGCTGGCTCAGGTCATTTCTTAGTGGAGCTCAACAGCTGGAAACAAGAACTAAAGTAATTTTCCATTTAAGCAGATCTGAAATCGCTGAAGAGATGTTTTGTAGTTGTAAATGGCAAGTTAGGAATCTGTGAAACAGTCTCTCTAATTAGATGTCTTTCCCACTATGAAGGTTTGAGAATCTCCTTTTAATGCAAAAACATAAATTACATGAATGGGGCGGATATAAACAGTTACAGCTCAGCATAAACATCAATATCATCCCCGAGGGAGCAGTGTATTCAGACACTGAAATATTGAAATATTGTGTGTCTGAAGATGTCTTAAAACTGTAGCACTTTCTCAGAGAAAATCAGAGACAGTTAAAGCCTTTTCAGCTGCCTGACAGAGTTGAATTTGTTCAGGAGGTTGGTAAGTTGTTACGAGCACTTCACTGATAGTACTGTGGTAGATGTACTCCATCTTACAGGTCAGACAAAGTTTGAGATGGCTAAAAAGGAAATGCAAATGTATGTTTCTGTACTGTGGATTTGTCTTTTTCATTACAGTAGCTGACGGGCAATCCAGTGTTTGCTTTTCATAATTTTTAGTGGGTTTCTCTGCTTCTATGGGAACTACAAAAAATGGCCGAGGAAAGCAGATTTACATACGCCATAAAGCTTTTTCTCCATTAAAAATGTCTGTAGTGGCTTACAAATCAGAGGATTTAAATTAACCCATAGTAGTTACTGCTTCATAATTTTGAAAACTTTTAAAATTATTTTCTCCATATATCTTTGCTCTCCTTATGTATTTTTTTTCTTTTTAACTGAAAAACGTTGTTTGATAATGTTTGGGGGGAAAGAGAAGTTGGAGTAATCCTTTGACGTTTCCCTTGTGTAATCACTTTGGTTTTATGTCACCTTGCTTTATTTAGATGTACTTTCCAAAGTGTACTGTATTCACTATTCTATTTCCATATGTTAAATAATGAGATTTCCAGGGAATTGAAAGATCCTGAGACATCTGTAGTTAAGATCAGAATTGTGCCTGGGCTGGTAGCGTGCCTCCAAACAAAGATCAATACTGGAAGCGTAGGGAAGAGTGTGAGAACAGAGTAAACATACAGAGAAATTCCTGCAGTGAGCCTTCACAGCCTCCGGTCATTTTGAACTTTGTGTTTAAAAACCCTAATGGATTTTTTTCCCTCATCAAATCAGGTAATCACATTTTCATTGCATATAACATGTTAGCATCTGTAACTCCTGTGAAGGAATTCCACTCAGCTGGATCACGTTGTAGGAAGGAGTTACCTCCTTTTGTTTGTTTTGAACGTGGTACCTGCTAATTTAATCTGATAGCCCTTAATTTGTATTACTGAAAGAGATAATGAGTGAGTCCTCCCTAACTACCTTCTCAATGCCCCTCCTAATTTTTATAGACGTGTTAAATCACCTGTGTATATCTTTTTTTTTTTTTTCTAGGATGAGGAATCTATTCCATAGGTTTGATCGTTCTTGGTTACTTTGTCTTTTCCAGTTCCTTTAGGGACTGAGGTGGATTATGTGTGAGGGGGAAAGAAGATGAGAACCACACACAATGACCCAGGTGTTGGATGGATTTATACGGCATTTTGATAGTGCTTTCCATTGTTCTTAATTCCTTCCCAAAGTATTAATAGCTATGTGTTTCAAAGCCCATAATTTCTGTCAAAAGATAGCGTTTTTCTTCCAAATGTGTAATTTTACTCCTCTCTGAAATGAATTTTTGTCTTCTCTCATTTCTGGATCATCTGTGAAAATGTGAAAAACAAGAGCCTTGATCTAGATTCCTGAGGGACTTCACTGGTCTCCATAATGAAATCCTGCCTTTTGTTTCCTGTCTTTTAATTAGTTACTTATCCAAGTTAATCTTTTTAAAAAGGGATGAACAGTAAACTCCTTTTAATCTGCATCTCAGTTTTAGTTTTTAGTGTGCACTTAGGACACAATTTCAATCTTCTGCAGGAGCTAGGACCATCAACTTTTTAATTTGTGTGTTTTAATGAAAATTGCTATGACTTGGCCATGCAAAGTAGAAAAGACCATAGTGGACTTGCATAAAGACAGCATGGTAATGCTGTAACACCAGCATTTATTGATTAGATGGCTGGGTTTATAGATTTGTTGATATACCTATAGATACATATAGATAGATACATACATACATACATATGGGTAGATAGGTACATATAGATAGATAAAAGATAGATCTGTAGATAGATTAACTGGCTGCTGTCCTGGCAGGTAAGAATCATAGAATGGTTTAGGTTGGAAGGGATGTTGAAGATCATTGAGTTCCAACCCCCCTGCCATAGGCAGGGACACCTCCCACTAAACCAGGTTGCTCAAAGCCCCATCCAGCCTGGCCTTGAACACCTCCAGGGACAGGGCATCCACAGCTTCTCTGGGCAGCCTGTTCCAGTGTCTCACCACCCTCAAAGTGAAAAATTTCTTCCTAATATTTAATCTAAACCTACCCTCTTCCAGTTTGAAGCCATTCCCCCTCATCCTATCACTACATGCCCTTTTAAAAAGTTCTTCCCCAGCTCTCCTGTAGGCCCCTTTTAGGTACTGGAAGGCCACAATAAGGTCTCCCTGGAGCCTTCTCTTCTCCAAGCTGAACAACCCCAACTCTCTCAGCCTTTCCTCATAGGAGAGTTGCTTCAGCCCTCTGATCATCTTCGTGGCCCTCCTGTGGACCCGCTCCAACAGGTCCGTGTCTTTCCTATGTTGGGGGCTCCAGAGCTGGACACAGTACTCCAGGTGGGGTCTCACCACAGCAGAGTAGAGGGGCAGAATCACCTCCCTCAACCTGCTGGCCACACTTCTGATGCAGCCCAGCACATGGTTGGCCTTCTGGGCTGTGATCGCACACTGCTGGCCCATGCTGAATTTCTCATCGATCAGTACCCCCAGGTCCTTCTCCTCAGGGCTGCTCTCGATCCATTCCCCGACAAGCCTGTATTTGTGCTTGGGATTGCCCCGATCCAGATGTAGGACCTTGCACTTGGCCTTCTTGAACTTCATGCGGTTGGCATGGGCCCACCTCTCCAGCCTGTCCAGGTCCCTCTGGATGGCATCCCTCCCCTCCAGCGTGTCTATCTCGCCACCCAGCTCGGTATCATTGGCAAACTTGCTGAGGGTGCACTCGATCCTGCTGTCCATGTCACCAACAAAGATGCTGAACAGCACGGGTCCCAGTACTGACCCCTGAGGAACAATACTCATCACTGGTCTCCGCTTGACCACAATTCTTTGAGTGTGACCGTCCAGCCAGTTCTTTATCCACTGAGTGGTCCACCTGTTGAATCCATGACTCTCCAATTTAGAGACCAGGTTATCGTGTGGGACAATATGCATGGACTATACAACTAACTTATTTAAAAATAGCAACTATCGTGGGATTCTGTTGACTGAATTTAGATGTCTATGATGTTGCTAGTACTCAAGGTTTCTTCACAGTCTGTAGACTAAAAGGCATTATTAGGACATGACCTTTCTTATCCCAAAGGAGAAATTCAGATGAATTACATGCTAAGAGGGCTTTTTACCTCCAGTGACAGAAGGGAAGCCTGCAATGTCTGGCCCATATTTACACATCTGGCTCATAGGTGATATTTAAGTGAAATGAACTTCATCTTGAATAACTACTTCAGAACAACAACATATTGTCAGTTTACATCTCAGTGACAAATACTGTTGCACTGAGAAGTATAACCAGAGTACACGTAAAATGTGAGAGACTCACATGTAGTTATAACACAGCAGAAGCCAGGGTTTGCATGAAACCCTAAATGTTAAGATTTCCGAGCTTTTGAATGGCTAAGTAAGATATGCTAAATGATCATTAAAATAATAAGTAATTGTGAATAGCATATTAAAAAGATAAAATTGTATTAATACAAGATAATACAACGTAAGTTTAATTGCAGCACCTAGTGCTTTCTGCTACAAAAAATACACACCTGGAAAATCTACCAAAGAACTTACTACTCTGATCTTTGTTTCTTATCCATTCTCCCTTTATCTTTTTAAAGAACTTTTTCCTGAAAAAAAATAGACATTTAATTGTTGTTATCAAATAAAATGTGAAGGAGTAACAAACTGTGAGCCATCAAGAAATGTGGACATACATTGATTAAATCATCCTGGTCTTCCTTTCTTCCTCCCTTTTCTGCTCAATGTAATCCTTCACAGTGGTACGCCAAAGTAGTCCAGGCTTGCTATTTTGTCTTCATTTTGCTTTGAACATTCAGAGCCACATAAATCATTCCTTGTCTATCCCGGTGATTTTATAGGTCTTCTCTGTACATGATTTCCAAATACTTTTTGACCTAATTAAAGTGCCATAACTTCTTTGACTAAATATTTCAGAAGGAGCACTTATTGTGAAAAATAAAATAGTTTTTAATCAAAACAAATGTGACTATGCCTTAAGTATTCAAAGCATTTGTTCTTAGGCTTGATGTAGTTTGAGCAGTATAACTGATGAGAAGAGGTAGTTTTGCTTCTTTTTTTCAACTGTAAAAAAGAAGTACATCAGAAGAGTAAGCATTGCTGATGAATCAGAAAAAAAAAGCCCCAGAAAAATCATGTTTTGTTCTAAAATTTCCCTTGTGTGGGGACCTCTGTGCTCATTCCCTTTACTTTGTTTACTTTTTTACTTGCTTTCCTGCTTGGATTCCAGTGCCATGACAGTGAATTACAGATACAGAAATTGTAAGGTGCTCTGACATTCAGTGCTCTATTTCTAGGGCACCAAGCGAACTGAGAGTGGTGTAATGTAATCACAACCTGTTTGCCGTTCTCTGGAATGAGAATTAGAGTATTGTAGTAGGATTTAGACTGACGTGCTATTTTTGTCATCTCCCTCCCCCGCTTTTTTTTTGTTCCCCCGCGTTCAATAAGTAACTTTTGTATTTGGTAAAAGTGTAGCAGTTCCTGTATGAACACTAGAAGACATTTTTTCCCCCAGATACCTTTAGTTTTCCTACATATGCATCCTAATTCCAGAAACCTTTAACATTCAAGCAAAGTATACTTGTTGACTGCTTGAACAGTACCTGGTCTAGTGGAAGGTGTCCCTGCCCATGGCAGGGAGTTTGGAATGCATTATTTTCAGGTTGTCCAGTATAAGGTAATGTATCTTGACTATGTGCAAGGAAACTAGAATATGAAATTTAAAAATACTTTAATTGCTTTGTTGTCTGCATTCTGTGAAATATTTGCCAAACACCCCACTAAAAGAGTTCTGTGGGTGTGTGCCACATCTGATCCTGTGGTCAGGGCACCCATTCTTCATGGAAGTATCATCTGGTATGTAGAGCTGAGTACTTGTGTAATTCGTATTTTGTCTTTTGAATGATGTAAAGGCCAGCACTACTGCAACCTTTCCTTGGGTTGCCCTGAGCATGGTCCAAATGTGATATGCTGGCCCCAGAAATTATTAAAGCACACTGTGAGATGCTCACCATGCTTTCCTGATGAACTTAAGCTAGTATAAATGAGCGCCGCAACTGAGAGTTGCACCTTATCCCTATGACTATAAATTTTCCTGCCACAGTTCTACCCAAATGTTTGTGCAGCTGTTTAATGAAGCAGATAACATTAAAACTCTCTTTTGTTCTTCCTTCCCCTCTGCAATACTTTTTAATATGGATCAGTTCCCTCCTCTCCCCTTGAAGATATGCTAATGCCATGGCAGACGGGAGGAGTGGTGGCAGGAATCCACGACAAAGGGTGGCTCCCTGGGCTCATGGCCACCTTCAGTGGGTGGGCTTAGGCAGCAACTAGGCTGTTCCCTCTCTCTTGCTTAGAGCAAATGAATTATGAGACACCTGTGAGATACCAGTTATGAGACATCCCATCTCTCTGCTCATACTCAGAGTAAACTAGGAGTAGGAGAATATAAAGGATTTTGCTTGCCTGTGCTTGCAACAGTCGGGTTGTAATTGAGGACTGGATGAACACTTGTTTCCTGTACTGTTCATTCACCTAACCTAGTTTTAAGGAAATTACCCCATGTTGTGGCTGGAATATACTCATGGGTGAGTCAGTACAAATGTGTGCAGCTTGAGCAATTGGCTGGGCATGCATTGGGCAGATGTACCTATCTAGTTGCTGTTAAAAAATATTAATAATTGTAGTTCAGGAGCATATGGATGGTATTTCCACCAAAGCACAGCTGGGTAGAAAGTAGGTATGGAGGAAAAAGCTATTTTAGATGACAGGCAGTCAAATGTGGAGGTAGGTGCTTAATCACACTTTCCCTAAAGAATTTTTGTTTTGTCTGTAAAGGTTTCTTAAAATTCCTGTTACCCCCTTTGATGTGCCATGTGGTGACCCTTTAGGAAAACTGTTAACTCTGTCCTTTTGGGAAACTCCAGGATAGCAATACTTGATCATGGTGTCACAGAAAGTACTTTATGCGGAGTTGAATGTTGATATCATGGGAAAAACTGAAATCCTGGACATTTGTCTTATTTTGTCTCTGACAGAGTAAAGGCATTTTGACATCTGAAAGCCTTTGGGGTTTTTATAATTGGCCTCTTTCAAATTCTTTTTAATTTAAGGTAGACCAGGTAGGATGATGTTCCGTAAGCACTTGAAGCATATTAGAAAAAAAGAAATTAATTTGGCTTCCCCGTCACAACACCAGCATTATATATCGTTGTCAAGAAGCTTGTTTATGCTTCTGTTCATCTAGAGCTGGAAGAATCTAGTGGCCATTTCTGCTTCCTTGTGAAAAAATGTTCTCAGTTACAAAATGGACTGTCAAAAATATATTAAAGAATACAGCTTTTATATTGTAACTAATAGTGGCCTTGGATTTGCACGCAAACCTATAGATAAAAAAATTCTCATGCATATAAACAGCATTCAAAAATAGTAGTTGAATGGTAAAAGGAAGTATTGTGGTCAAAGAAACACAGCACACTTTTTCCCCTGACCTAAACACTGAGGTTTTCTGAAATTCTAAAAGTTCTCAAGATACGTAACTGCTTTTTCCTCCCCTGCATAGAATATCAGTGCATATTGTTATATTCTCACTGTTCAAACAGACAAATGATGTTAAGCTTGAAAATTTTAGTGTTTCCAGCTCATACAGCCCATTTTAATGAATTCTTTAATGTCTGATGTATTCATTAAGAATATCTTAATGGAGTTACATTTCAAGTAGTGGTTTCAAAATACTTTATATAGCGTAAAGACCTCGATACACTTTCCAGAGTAAATACGGATGCTGAGTAGTTCCTTTTTTTTTTTCCTTATTCCTGAGTAAATAAGCTGTTGCTTGGAGAAGCCTATATTTGTTAAAGGAGAGTCAAAGGATAAGTATGTTTCTTTAGTGCAAAGAAGTATAACAAAATCTTCTGTATGGGCCTAGCTGGTGCACAGGTGATAATTCAATATGAATTGTCAGACGAAATGTTCTAGAGCTGAAGACCTGAATAGCAACAGTAAATAGACAAGTCAGTTTTCAACTGTATTTCAACCCTGAAATAGAATTTTAAAATATCCTGAAGGAGGAAACTTGATCACAGGTCTACATTTCTTCCTTTGGTCGGGGGTGAATAGTTGTAGGGAAGGGCCGTAGTGCCCTCCAGTGAGAAAAACTCAGTTGTATACTGCCCGTTACGTGCTCTGCTTTTCTCATGTTGTTCTCTGCTGTTACAGGGAACGCAGTTGTGCCAAAATACATAAATGAAAGGAAATGTGACTGTTTAGATTGCACTGTGACCTCATTCACGAGACTGTGTGCCACCTCAACCACTTTTGTAATCACTGTTAATTCAGTATAAGAGGAAACTGGTCTGCAGTGATAGGGATTTACAGTGTACCAAACTCCCATCAAGGCCTCTTCTGCTAAAAGAACCTGTTATTTAATGCTAGACTGTCCTTCTGTTGGCTTCATAAAACCAAGCATTAAGACTGGCAGGTTGCTGCTAAATCTGTCTCATCCCTCTGGATATCTGTACACCAAATCATGGTCATTATTCATGCTTTTATCAGCTGTTTTTGCAGAAAGAGGGCACTTCATCCCCTTTCATCTTTAGGATTCACTTGTCAGGCGATTAGGGGGATTTGTGTCTGGCAGCTAAATAATCTAATTATACTCACCTTGCAGAAATAGTGGGTTCAAGACTCTGTCTGCTTTGTTGATATGTTCTGTTGTGTGTTGGGAGTCAACCTAGGCTTGGAATCAGGAAATCTGAACTCTGTTTCCACCACATGTTTCTTGTGCGACAGGACTAAGTGAGTCAGAGTAATATCTACAGAGTAATGTAAGTGGAACAAGGCTGGCTGCCTCCATCTAGAAATGAGGTTTATGGCAATCAGAATACTGAAAGAGGATAGAGGGAAAATGAAATGGTACTCTTCAGGAATGTCTCTGAACCATCAGCTTAGAGATAGAAAGGCAGAGGGGAATATGCTACCCTTTTTGCCAATGCTGAAACCATGCTGCACCCAAGAATTCAAGATATACAGGGCCAGAGAGAAAATGCAGAGCTTAATTGTATTTACAGCCTGGCGATTAGGACAATGCTAAGAGGGGGTCATTATGGGCCTTCTGGTTCATGCTGCATGTGACTTTTTATTGCAAACATTATTGACAAAATGATAGAGTTAGGTACATGGAGAGAGAGAGTTGGGAGATGGGAGATGTCAGGGGATGCCAGCAGGGACGAGAATCCTGCTCTTGGTTTTCGAGCGTCTAAATTCCTAAAAAGTCCTTCAAGTTCTAAATCTTGTTTTGCTCCTGTGTCCCAAAGGGGTAATATCTGCTTGCTTCTTGGGAATGTTGAGCCTGATATGTCGGAATGAATCAGGTAAAAGACTAAATAATGTGAAAGCTGGAGTTGTATATCAGTATTTTGCAGCATAGATCTATGTGTCTAGAAAGGCTTGTAGAGTGTATTTTTTCTGAAATAGAATTGACCTTCTTATATAAAGGAAGAATAGAAAAGGAGGAAAAATTACATGGAAATCTTCAGCTCAAACCAATTAAAGTGTTCTTTGCGTCCGTGTTTCCTTTTTTAGAAGTGAAGGAGGTTTTGATAAATTATGCTGGGCCTTCAACTGGAGGAGAGACCAAAATACCCTATAATAACTTGTGCCCGAGAAGAAAAGTCTATGTCATGAAATTGTGTGTTGGATCAGCAAGAATTTCAATTGGGTTTGCTTGGTTCTTCTAGCCAGTAGTAAATTTGGTAGATATTTGACCTGTACGAGTGATGTAAAACTGTTGGAGAGTCAGAATCAAAGTTTCTGGCTCATATAGGGGAGAGATGTTTTCTGTCTCCTTGGATCTTGTAGGTCACTGTGATCTTTCAGCACATTCCATGTGCTACACCCAGTTTTGCACTGCTCTTCATCTATCAGGATGAAGATACCGGTCAGGAGTCCAGTTTCTTTGCTCAGGCTGTTTCCATATGTGCAAAAGACTCATGTCTTCAGCCACTTTGCTCCCCAGGCTTTTTATCTTCTCTCACGGACAAATTGCAACTCCTGTAAACAATGCTTTCCGACCTGTCTCTTACCTCCCAACAAAAGAACAGCTGATTTATCAACTGCGCAGGCATTCTTTCTGAACGAGCAGATGAATTAATGTTTTCAAGCATTGCACTTGCATCTGCTTCTATAAATGAAGAAAATACATTGCAGCGTATACTTCCTACTGGGATACATTAGTTTCTTTGGTTTTGTCCATGATTCTTTTGCTGTGACTTTTAGCTTGTTAAATTTTAACTTGTTGTGGGTTTATCTGGGTTTTGGTTTCATGGCAGAAGAGCAATGATTCGTGTATGATAAAGCAATTAGCAAATGCTTGAATAACAATTTCATTTTTACAAAAGAAAAACTACCCTAAATTAAAGTTTCTGGATATTCCTTGAGCAAGCATTCCTTTCTGAGTTAAATAGCAGTGCCGTTTAGAGTATGTGCTCTCATCATTTGCCAAACCCTTTTATGAAGCAGAACTGTGAATAAAGGTTTGATCATGAATGAGCATGTATGGAGATGTGCAGCTATCTTGAACTGCTCTGTTTGCCTCTGAACCAAAAGCTGTCTCTCCAGTCTTGCTTTCATCTTGAAGGCATCCTGTGCTTTTATCTGTGTGAATGGCCGGTAGCTTCGCATTCTTTGTTGTATCTCTTCCAGTCCAATTTTCACTGCTTTCCAGCTACATCTGAGAGTCAGCTTTTCATCACCATCCTTCTTGACTTTAAGCTTCTTCAGCACAGCCGGGTCATGCTCTTTTCTTAGTCTTGCCCTTCCTGATTTGCAGGAGTCCGTCATCTGCTGTTTTTTCTGTTACCTCCCTAATCGCTGCTTCAGATAATGCTTCTTGTCTCTCATTCCTACTTCAGCAAAGAAGTTGGGAAGTTCTGTAGAGTTTTGTTGTTGATCTCTTTTCCCCAGCAGTTCACAAACTCCAGATTGTAAGCAGAGTTTTAAGCCCATCAGAAGGTCAGTTGTTTCTGCTACCACCTGCAAGTTAAGTTGCAAGAGGACACTTCTGGGTATTGCAATTTATAGTTTGTCTTACTTGTCAACACAAATTCTATGATTGTCTTGTGCACAACTCTCAAAACCACCTCTCTTCCAGAGGTGCTCTTTTTGCTAGACTAAAATCCTTATGTGTGTATTTTACTCCTTTTCATAGATAAGTTTTGACATGTTTAGTGTACAAAATGGCTAATATGGGGCTATTCATATTCTTTATACACTTTGAAATTTTTCAGCTACTTCAAGTTCTGTACTTCTATTGCTTCTCATATTGACCAGTGACTTCCTCAGAGTCCCCAAGAGGTTCTCAGTGCCTTCAAGACTAAATCTTAGCTCTCTTGTCTCTTAGCTTTTACTCAGAAGCTCACTGGAGTATGGAGGACATTTTGTGGTATTTATGCATACCTTACCAACAAAGGATATTGACCTCCAGCTAGGGGTTTTAAGTACTCATATCTATAAAAACAAGTGATAATTACACTTATATCCTCAATGCCACGTGGCTGGGATTTTAAAGCTAGACAGCTTTCTCGATAGGGAGAAAAGCTGAGAGGGGGGATAATGTGCATATAGTTACTGGTGAACTTACATAAAGATTAATATCATCAATTGTATTTTATTTTGTTGGGGGCAAATAATGTTTGTTTACTGTTCTTACCTGTCTGAGGCTGATAATTGCTTATTGTAGTACTCCTCTGTAAATTAGTTATTTCTGCTCAAAATAAACAAAAATGGGAACCATTTAAAGAGATGTTGTCAACTAAAAAATCACATTCAATCTAGAATGACTGAAATGAATAATCCTTGTATGGACAGAAGTCAAGGGTTTTCTTTCTCCCACTCTTCTTCCAGTTTTACTTTTGGTACTGAATAGCACCTTTCCTTAAGTAATTTCATCAGATATTCAGTCCACCAATGAAACTTCCATGAGTCTTCCCTGAAACTATGTTAAGGAGTTAATGTTTAAAAATGTTAGTAAACGTTTTTTTAAAGGGAAAATTTGAGGATTACATTTTTATGAATTCTTTATCATTTAAAGAAAAGGCTAACAGAACCCCCACAGACAAACCTAAGTAGAGATGAATTTGCCTCTGTTTCTTTGCTGTCCTTTTTCAACTCCTATACTTTGTATTTCCATTACTGTTTTTTATATTGTCCAACTTTTAACTGAACCTGCAAATTTTAAAGGAGAATAATTATTTTTTTTCAGAGTGTTGGGAAGAAATTACCTCCAGCCACAGCAACTCAGGAGCCAACAAAAATAGAAGTGGACAGCAGAACAAAAAGTAGGTTTCATAGTTTTTTCTTCTTTGCACTTTGTGCTATTAAGTCTCTTAAAAACAAGCTGAACACTTTTCTCTGGTTTTGGCTAAAAGGGTGTCCTGTGTATATGAAAAGCAAGGATGCAGATAGATATATTTAGGATAAACTTTGAGTAGGCGGTACATAGACAGAATGCATTGTTTCACAGAATCCTCTAAATTGTTTTGGCTCTGATAATCCTACCCCAAGTTTTCTGCCACCAAAAATCAAATTAAATTGCGCGATCAGCTTTCAGCCTTGAGGGTACTTCGGAATTAGAGTTGAATAAGATCCAACTTCAAGCTGTAACTTGTAGGTGGGTTATAGAAAAATATCCCTCGTTGTGACTGCCCTTGCTTTTTTCCTCTTTTTTCTTCCCTTATGTAGCAGAAATAATCGGTGTGGGTGGTATAGTTTGTATGGGAAATGAACAGTGTCCAAGAACTTCAGTTCTGTTTTTATCATTTCAATGTTTTGTAAACAAAAAGCAATAATTAAATCTTTTAGGCAGGGCTCAGTGCTGTCTAGGAAGGCATATATAGGTATGCCAAATGACTTGCATATATATTCCACATCTTTTGATTTTATTTATATAAAGTTACAACTAAATGTTATGGATTCTGATAGAAAAGAATAAGAAGGAAAGGACCACAGCCATAGCCATGCCTTAGAAAATAAATTGAGTATAATACAAAGTGTTGAGTTTTTAAGTCTTGCACACTCCTCCTCCTTCCTTTTAGATAGATAGCAGATAATGTTTCATCTCAGAACTGAGACATACAGACACAGGAAGGCAAGCATCTGGAGCAGCAGAATAGGGGCTGTCTGAGAGAAGTGTATGGTTGTGACCTGTTTTACCAAGTTTTCAGTTCAGAGTTGCAAAAGCAGCCTAAAACAACTTTTAGTGAGTTACTGTCCATTAGCTGCACCACACTAATTGACTTGCTGCATCCTCTTATCTTGTTCCCCTTGTGACACAAGGCTGTTAATGGGAAGTACTGCAAGAACTCAGTTGCCCTGAGGAAGTGAGAACTTGAAATACAGAAAAATGTGCAAAGTGGTAATGTAGAGCAGGGCTCCTGAATGAATGTGTTTTGGAATTACCTTTCCTAACCTGCAGCTTGAGCAGGTTAAGCTGACCTGAGTGCAGGTACCATCAGAAGGGGTGGTCCCATGGGCTTTCCCACCTGCAGCACTAACCCTTGTGTGGTAAGCCAGGCTGGGAGACAGATGCCTCTTTCCACATCAGCTTGTAGTCCTGACAGCTGAAACTGCTCACTAAATCACATCCCAGGGTACTGGGGTTTCATACTTTTACCACTTATAAACGAATGTGGAAACCTTCTGAACAGTGGTTAGAGAACTGTACCTTCTACAGTGACACATTGAGCTCTGATTGACACAGAGACACTTCTCCATCAATGCTTTTGGGCTCTGCTTCGTTCTTCTTTCACCTTTTTGTCATTTCCCTCAGACATGCCTTTTTTGGTCAGAAAATCCTTCTTCTTCTGTTCCTATCTATTTTCAGCATGGCTGTGTGCAAACATCATTCATAGAATTGTTAAGGTTGGAAGGGACCTTTAAGATCA
>VZSZ01003431.1:0-25832 GCA_013398815.1 Ibidorhyncha struthersii
AACTGAACACAGTACTCGAGGTGGCGTCTCACCAGTGCCGAATACAGGGGGATGATCACTTCCCAAGTCTTGCTGGCCACAGTATTCTCGATACAGGCCAGGATGGCGCTGGCCTTCTTGGCCACCTGGGCACACTGTCGGCTCATATTCAGCCAGCTGTCCACCAACACACCCAGGTCCTTCTCCGCTGGGCAGCTTTCGAGCCACTCTGCCCCAATCCTGTAGTGCTGCATGGAGTTGTTGTGACCCAAGTGCATGACCCAGCCCTTGGCCTTGTTGAACCTCATACCACTGGCCTCAGCCCATCGGTCCAGCCTGTCCAGATCCCTCTGTAGAGCCATCCTACCCTCAAGCAGATCAACACGCCCACCAAGCTTAGTGTCATCTGCAAACTTACTGAGGGTGCACTCGATCCCCTTGTCCAGGTCATTGATAAAGATGTTAAAGAGAACTGGCCCCAGCACCGAGCCCTGAGGAACACCACTTGTGCTTTGGTAAATAAAGTTTCTTTCCATTTAAAGCAAAGTGTGTAAAGTAGAGAAAAAGAAGTTAGTGATAATCATGCAAGTCTGAAGATCACATAGGAGGATTTGTTTTAGCCCTTTAGCACCAATCAAACAGTATGCCATTTTGAGTTCTGACAAACCAGTGACTTGAGCTTTATACCCTGTGTTGACAGATAGAAAGAAGAAAGATACTTTAAGAAGATTTTACCCTGTAACATTGAATCACAGATTCATAGAATGGTTTAGGTTGGAAGGGGCCTTGAAAATCATCGAGTTCCAACCCCCCTGCCATAGGCAGGGACACCTTCCACTAGACCAGGTTGCTCAAAGCCCCATCCAGTCTGGTCTTGAACACTCTCAGGCATGAGGCATCCACAGCCTCTCTGGGCAACCTGTTCCAGTGCCTCACCACCCTCACAGTGAAAATTTTCTTCCTGATATCTATTCTAAATCTCCTTTCTTCCAGTTTGAAGCCATTCCCCCTCATCCTATCACTACACGCCCTTGCAAAAAGTCCTTTCCCAGTTCTTCTGTAGGCCCCTTTTAGGTACTGTAAGGCTGCAATAAGGTCTCCCCAGAGCCTTCTCTTCTCCAGCCTGAACAACCCCAACTCTCTCAGCCTTTCATGCCCACTAATTAGAGAGGCAGGCTGTCAGGAGAGAGACATTCTACAACAGAACTTGAAAACTGCTTTGTGACTGTGGGAAAACTTCTTAGCCTTTTTTTTTAAATGGTTATTTCACATTACTAGTTAAACGACTTAAAGTTTTCTGATGATGTGTACTTTCCAAGCCAGTATTCTCTAATATTTAGTTGACTAAGATTGACAGTATATTGACACTGTTGAATAAAATTAAGATTCATCAAAAAAAGATTAAAACAAGTAAAACTCTAACTGTTCCTCCTGAGTTTTTTAATTTCTACTACTCAACTTGATCAGTAAATGAAATTGGTCTGGTGAAAACCGACTGTATCTGACCATAAGATGGTGCTAGTGCTACTGCATTGGTAATAAAAATGGCACTGGTAAAGCAACAAGCAATCACACAAACATGCTACTGGGTAACAGCTTCCTTTTCTCATTATTTTTATAAAGGCATTTGCTAAGGTCCAGCAACAAGAACACACCAGTTCTTGCACAAGTTTCTGTAACTGCAAAACATCTTGTAGAAAGGGAGCTCACAGCAGGAAAAGAAAGTGAAAGAAGAGCTATGTTTTCGGCCTAATAAATCTCATTCACACTTGAGATAACTGGACACCTTGTAAAAAAACTAGAGCGATCTACTTTAGAAAAGACTCATCCCGTTTCTCCATTCTAATGTACTGTGAAAGTGGTTACAGAAATTCATGAAACAGATAGATATAGGCAGAATCTTTCTAGTAAAAAGTAGAGAAGTTCTCCTAACACACACTTGTTCTTCAAAGTAAAGTGATACCTTCTCCAATCACTAACAGCAATTAAAGATGCAATTGAATAGTCCTGAATTTTCACTCTGTGTTGTAATGGTAATCATACATATTAGCCAGTACATTAACACTTGTGTATACATACATACATGCAAAGACAGCATACATGTATATGTACAACATTCCACAAGAGAACATGGCTGTATGGAGATCCTTGTAACTCTGCTCAGCCGGGAGAATTTGCAAAATTAGCCAAAGGCACTACTGTGAACTCAAGGAATCGTCTACCTAAGCTTCATGTTTCTTTTCTAAAGTACAAACGCAATGATTTTTTCCAAGTATTTGAACTTTGGAAAAGTATATGCTTTCCTTAAAAATTAATTTCATTATTCTACATTTTGAAAGTTGCAGTTAAAAATCAGCAGGAGATAAAGAACTAATTTGCATTTAAATGCATTTAAATTTGGCAAAAATACAAACACTGCAAGACAAAGAGATTGTCAGTAACCATAATTACAGGGGTCACAAATAAGCTTTCTAATTAAGCTATTGTGTTTTTTCTTTCAGTGAAGACATCTATTCAACTTTTCTCGCAGGCATATTTCTGCTTCACAGTGTTTTTCAACACAGTTCTCCCTCAACCCCTCTCCCAGCTGAAAATTCATTTGCATCATCAGCTTTGTGAACTCCTACCTGCACAGGACGACCATCTTCTTGGCCAATCATGTTCCTCCAGTCCTGCAGCGACCGCTGGAGGCTGTCCAGCCCGGTCTCCCAAAGCCTCACACCGCCTCCCATGTCCACACTGACCAAACCTACTTTGCCCAGTGGTGCCAACAAAGCGTCAGCATCCGAGATCTTAGAAAGCCAAGATGTATAAGGAGAGAGAGATTGTGATCTGAAAAACAAGAATTAATGTGATTTTTCTTGAAGCTGCAATTAAAAAGAAGATGAGTATTTCTTTAGTTAAGGTGGCAATTAAATGAAATTACATCCTCATTCCATGAGAGACTATAACTAAGCCCTGCAGACCTGCTATTTTATCTGAAACATTCCATCTACTGAAAGTGGATGTGACTGAAAGATACTCGTCAGTACAAAAGTCCAGGCTGAAAGGGAATGTGTTGCCCAACTCACTGCTATATCTCATGTATCTGAAGAAAATCAGTCTTTACAAAAACGACAAAGAATATGAAAAATTTAAAAATGTGTTATAGAAAAATACAAAACTACAAAAAAAAAAAAAAGGAGAAAACATGACCTGGGCACTGAGGAAAATACCTTTCTATCAGCTTAATGTAACACCTTTCTCTAGTGCTTTAATAAAAAACGAAGATTTAAGCACTCATTTAAAAATGGCACAGTTTTATGCACAATGAATCTTAGCACTGTTTTAAACAGTCAGCTTGCAGACAAAAATTTACTGCGGAAACAGAGACCTTGTTACACAGTTACATAATAAGAAGGGAAATTTAGATAAAGTAGGAAAGATTCTTTGCATTTTTTCAGTAATGTTAATGACATGCATAATGACTTGCCAACTTGCACTAACACTACAATTAATAATCTTCGATGATAAAAGAAGCAGTAACAGATATGCTTCTACCTAAGACTGAAATCACCATGTACTAATTCAACCAAAGCAGAGTTATAGTAGCATTGACCAGGCTAACTATGCCAGAAGGAGGAAAGATTGTTAGATTTTAGCATAGAACTATTCATATATATGAATCATAGAATCACAGAATTGTTAAGGTTGGAAGGGACCTTTAAGATCATCGAGTCCAACCATTAACCTAACCTGACAAAACCACTTCTAAACCACATCCCCAAGTACCACGTCTACCCTTTTTTTAAACACCTCCAGGGATGGCGAATTCACCACCTCCCTGGGCAGCCTATTCCAATGCTGGATAAACCTTTCAGTGAAAAACTTTTTCCTAATATCCAACCTAAACCTCCCCTGGCTTAACTTGAACCCATTTCCTCTCGTCCTATCACTTGTCACTAGGGACAAGAGGTCAGTCCCCACCTCTCTACAACCTCCTTTCAGGTACTTGTAGAGAGCGATAAGATCTCCCGTCAGCCTCCTCTTCTCCAGGCTAAACAGCCCCAGTTCCCTCAGAATGTTCCTCAGAATGTTCCTCAGAATGAAAAGTCACTTTATTTATCAGTTCTTAATTACTTTTAAAATGTGGACTTCCACTCAGATTTGCCATAAATAGCTTAAATCCTCATACTAGGTTAAGGGTCATGATGTTAAAATTTGGCTTCATAATTTTTGTAATTTCTTATAAAATTCTAGTGTAAATTGAAGTGTGATTCAGTACTATTTCTATGTTAATGCCTTACATTTTTGAATGACTGTGTGAGATGTAGTCCAATGGATCGATTCTAAAATGGTGAACAGTCCAAAATTAGTTCTCTAATAATTCAAAAATTTCACAGATTACTGAAGCAGAATTAATTTAAATAAGAATCAATTAATATTATCAAACCCAACATCTACTGAATAGAATTAAAATATGTACAAAATTCCTGATGTGTGGGTTTAATACATGTGCTATGAAAACATGCAAAGTTGAGAGAGTGCTATTTAAAACAAAAACCTTTATTATTAGTGCAGTGGAAAATGACAATTTGTAACCAAAATATGTTTATATCATAAAATATTTGCAAATGTGCTCTACAATGGTGAAAGACAAAAGTTAAAACCGTACAGAAGCCATGCAGTCTGGCTATTTTAAAGTCTCATGCAAGATACTCATGTATCATGCAAGATATTTGTAAGTGAATTCTTCCAAAGGGAGAACCAAAACACAGAGAAGCTCAAGTTATTTTCAATGTGAACTTTATATTGGACCAGAACTTGATTGCTGGTTTCCTAACACCTAGATCTGCCTATCTGTATTAGACCCTAAGGACAGAGAAAAGGGAAATGAAAATAAAGATAGCAAAACAAAATGGAAGAGGGTAAAGTGGGTAAAGAGGGGGAAACAGCAAAGGGAATGAAAATCAGAAGATGAAGATACCTTTCATATTTACTAATTAATTGCTATGTTTTCATTGGTATCGCCTAGTAAACAGATAAAAAATGTAGACAAAAATATGCTACAACAGTTGCAGAATTTTACACACTAAGTATGAGTTATTCTTACTTTCCACATCAGAAGAAATACTTGCTTATCCTGAACTAATAATGCACACTAAATTTTCTTTGCTCTTTCTGCAGGACAGAAGCTGCTCTAATCAATAAAATCAGTTACCTAGGAATAGCAATGTATTTGATTTTCTTTGAGTTAAGATCTGTTACTTCCAAGTATCCAGCCGCCTGTGGAGGAGTGACATCTGAAAATAAACAAACGTGTTATTTTCCTGCTGCATGATTAACTGGTTATTGCATTTGCATTTAATAGATTAAACATTTCATTATACAGTACCTGTCAGAAAATGATAAGCTTTCACATTCAACACAGGAGTATAACTTGCAAATACGGAACTGTTTTACTATTTTGATAGTGAGCAACCAGACAGGCACAATTATAAAAGAACAATGCATTTCCATAGCAGATGTCAAAATTACACACAAATATAGCCCTACTCACAAAAGCACTAATCAGGCATTAATGCAATCCCTAACTCACTGCTTTTATCTGCCCCTGACGATGTCAGCTGTATATCTGACTTTAAAATCATATTGAGGAATACTTCAAAACATTGTGCTTATGATTCCCACTTGAAAATTTCTCAATAACATTAACCTAAATGTCGTTGAACCATTCTTTTTGCAGGTACATTCTCCATATGCAAAGATTTTATACCTCCACAGTAAATAGCCCCAGACTGTCAGGCATTTAATATTCTGTTTATACACAGTTTCATGAATATAGCTAATACTATGGTCCCTCCATCAGAAATAAATTTGTGTGTGTGTGTGTGTGTGTGTGTGTGCCTACATTGGCTTTTGCCAACACGAGTACACTCTGCCTGAGCTCAGAAGGGGCTTCCAGTTAGGAGCTGGCTTTCATCTGCTTGGAGTAAATTGAGGAACTTAAGTTTTTCAGAAAAGAAACCAGAAGACTGAATTACACTGCATAGTATGGCTACAAAATATCACGGTTGCAAGATGAGAGCAAGTCTAGGTTTCCTTCTAAAACACCTCCTTGAAATGAAGGAGAGCCTGATGTTACCTGCAGAAGTGTTGATGCTTGCGTACAGCACGCACAGAAAACACCAGTATAATCAGCGGTATAAGGGGATCTAACATTCAAATGAGTATAAAGAATAACCCACAGCAGCCCTTTATGCATATCTGCTGTATCTACATATCTATAGTATGCATATCTACAGTAGCCTGTCTGTTGACTTTACTCATCATCATAAAAATGGAAATATCAAACACACTGGGAACAGGAAAAAAAAGTCTGGAAAAATGCAGGTTTGCGGGCCACAAAGCACTTTCTGTTTCGCCGACATTTTGTTACTATTTTAAAATGGGCTCTCTCTTTAGGTAGTAATGGAGAATAAGATACACATCAAAAATTCTGATGAAGATCTAGAACATAGAGCTGATACTGAATGAGAGGGGGTAGAACTGTGGGATAAGAAGTAAAAATTAAGTTAATAAATTAGAGATAGAACACAAATTAACCCAATGAAATTATAAAAAGACAAAGGATTGCAGAGTAGGAAGCTGAAGAAAAGGTAATCAAAATGTTTAAATGCAACACAGAAACAACTGGCCAGGCCCCAGAACTGCACATGAACATCAGATCTAAACAAGTGCAGTTTGTTCCTCTTTTGCTGAAGCCCCACGGAGAAGAATAGCGACGCACAGCTCTAGACATCCAACTTTAAGGAAGGCATAGGCACATGAGATAGTCCTGGGTGTGACAAAGAGGTTAGAACAGATGGGCTGTAAGGACAAATGTAAAGAATTAACTTTTTTTTGGTCTAAAAAGAGACCTTTTTTAAAAAAAAACCCATGTCCCATAATATTGAAAAGACTCTTCTAAAGAGAGCAATACTATCCTGACTGAGTGGAGGTGACATGAAGTATTCAGTTTTGTTTACAGCAAAAAAAGCTGGATACCAGGAAAAGCCTTTCTTATACAAGGAGAGTAAAGCATTGCAATAGGCCAATTGCTTGACAAACATCAGTTGACAGTCTAAACATGTGTCATCCTGTCCTTATATAAATAGGTGGACCAGATGATGTGTTGAGGTTATTCCTGTAACCGTGTGTTACACTACATGTTGTTCCAGTTACCATCACACTACCAGAGACACACACTCAGTAACAGACTTATTTTATATTCGTATATGGGAAGTGCTGAGAATTCAAGTAAATATTTGCTCTCAAGCAGCCCTCATTTCTATAGCCTTGTTTTTAGAATAAACATTAATACTTATTTGCTGGATTCTGCCATGATCTCTCGTCTGAGTTTACATTTTGTGGCCATACATCTATTTGGCAGTCTGTGGGGAAATCATTACTATGTTTCTTTTCAAACATAACTATCATCCTGGTTTACAGTTCCAATAAAACATAAAGGAAATTATTTCTTTGCTTGTTATTCCTGGAACAGTTTCGGTAATACATATTGGAGGACACTAGAGTTTGGCTGAGTACTTTCAATTATTAATAGAAAGGGAAGGCTGTGTGCCAGAACTGACCAGTTGTCCAAGAAGATGAGAAAGAAAGCCTGACAGATTATGACTTGGAAAGATTTTGGATTCATGCCACAACAATGGCAATACTAGGTCCCTCTAATCTAGTATCCTGTCTCCAAGAGTAATTAGATGCTTGAAAAGTGTAAGAACTGGACAACCCACATGGTATTTTTCTCAAGTCACCACCAGTTCCAATCTAGGGGCTCCTTAAGCTGCATGTGGTGTCTATGGTGGTTTTTTTTTGTCTGTGTATTTAGTAACTTTCCATGAGTTTGTCCAGTTTTGCTTTGGATCCCATGTTTCAGCATTCACAACATCCTTTTTGAAGCAGTTTCACAGGTTGGAACCCTGATCTGTGAAGAACCACCTCTTTTTGTTTGTTTTGATGAAGTTCCAGCTAGCTTCATTAGCTGCCCCCTAACTCTGGTACTGAGCGTAAAATTGTTGCTTTTTCCACATCTTCATGCCATACACTTTCTTGTAGAACTCCACCATATCCTCCTTTTCTGATGTTGTCTCTACATGCAGGAGATTTAGCTGATGTAATCTTGCTCATCCTTGTTGTCCTTGTCTGAACTTATCTCAGTTCGGCCTTCTCCCACCTTGAGACAGCAGACCAAAACTGCACAGTGTTAAGGACACATCAATTTACACAACAGCACAAAGATGTTCTCTGATTTTTCTCTATTTCTTCCCTATTGATTCTTAAATTTTGATTTGTTTTTTTTTTGACTGCTACTGAGCTTTGAACTGATATTTCAATGAAACTATCTACCATAACACCAAAATCATGCCCTTGAGATATTCTGATCAGCCCCATCATTTTAGATGTAGAATTAGGACTCTCTCCTTCTTCCTTCATCTATCCTGAATTTCATCTGCCATTTCTATTTCAGTCAGCATTGTAGTCCTTCTGTAATCCTTCATGGTGAATCCTTATTCTACCATGAATAATAACCAGTATCATCAGCAAACATTGTCACCTCACTGTTCATCCATTTTTTCATTTTTTTCCATGACCACGCTCAATAGCACAGGTCTCTGTAGGACTCCACTTATAACTCTTCCTCCACTAGAAAAACTGACCATTAACTGATAAATGGAAACGTCTGAAGTCCTGAAAAAAGGCTATGGAATAGAAAACCTAGAATCTTCCTCAGGTCCAATTTAATTGTATCAGTAAGGTCATATTAAGCACGATTCAGTTAAGATCAATTTTGGTAATTCATAAATTAAAATGTAATTTAGAAAAGAAAAATCAATGATAATGATCTTCAAGAAGGAGTTACATCTTTCAACTTCAATGGCCATAAAGCACTGTACAAACTATACCTCATAAAAATTTCTATAAATTTAAAGCTATCAATCACTATTCATGAATATATTTTACCATAGTTGAGGGGAATAAAAAAAGTTAGTATCTTGTTCAGCTATAACAACAGATATAAATTAAATTCCTCAGTCAGACAGAAGCCAATTCTTAGACAGATAATTTGCTCAGGTCACTGGTACTCAGGATTCATGAAGAATGTCCCCTGGTTTTTAATTATATTAATCTAGCATTATAAAGTGTTACATACTGCAGCAACTTACAAGACTTTTAGAAATAACTGTCACGATCTCAAATTTAGGTGTCATTTGAAAGCACTGTATCCCTCCCACACTCCCAAATTAACAAACTAACTTTAACAAAAGCTCAGAAGATTTACCTTCTGAATTTTTATACCATCCACTTCAGACAGATTTTCTTTTTTTACCAGGAAGGCCTAAAAAAAATGGCTCAGGCTGACCCTTCAGCAGTTTATAAAGCATGAGAAGATTACAGCCTGAAGTGGTATAATTAGTTCCAAGATCATCACGCTAACTCTAACTATGCTTTATTGAGTTTGATCTTTTTAAAAGCTAACCTTTTCTTTACAAATGCAGCTAACTTCAGTTTTCTACCCTGTTTACCTTCTTGACTTTGCTTCTTTAGCCAAGTAAATGTTTTACCCTTTTAGTAATAAATAAAATGATTTCTCTATGCAGGGAAGTTAATCTGCCTTAAATGAAGGCAGACATAGATCATTTATTTTGTAAATGGGAGTTCATTTGGAATAAAGCATTTATTCTGGGACAGAGAATACACATACAGAACAAATCAGGAATAGCTTCTTGTGCTGAATTAAAAAAATCTGCCATTCTACCATATACAAATATTTCTGGAGTTTTCTCTTTTGATAGTGACCTTTCCTTGGAGATTTCTAGAGGTGATTAACGCAAAACTCACAAAGGTTGTTATTTAGCACTAACTGGTATATTTTTAGTTATTGGCTGATGAAGCTAAAGATACAATAATACTAGAAAGCTTGGCACGACAGCACAAAAAAGTCTGAAGGTCTGTAGTCTATACCTTCTTCATTAGTGTACAAGCCAGGGATGGTTTTGCTGTATGTGAATGTTGCTCGTGCAACATTCTCTTGGTCAAGAGAAGAACTAAAAAGCCTGGGTCTCTTCAGTTTGGAGAGAAGGCAAGTGACTAAAGTTTACAAAGTCATGAAGGTGATGGTTAAGGTGAACGCAGAACTTTTATTCACGCAAACCTGCAATGCTAGGTCGAGGGGCACTTGATAAACCTGGTAGGAGACCAGTTGATCACAGAGAGTAGTGAACTTGTGAGCTTGGTGTGGAGACACACGAGTTCAAAGAGGGACCAGGCAAACTTGTGGACAACAGGTCCATAAAAGGAGATTTCAGGGCTGAGGCAGGGATGTCCCCTGCAACACCTCTAGCAAAACTGCAAATGTTGAGAAAGTATGAAGGGAAAGACACAGAAGTGGCCAGGCTCACATGCATTCCTGAAATAACCTCTCTTATTGGCCCTGCTGGAGACAGAATACTGAGCTAGATGGACAACAGATTTGTCTTATCACTGCATGTCTGTGTGGCACTGAGCAGAGGCTGGAAATACTGGTGAAGGTCAATTGCTGAACTAGAATCATCATATTCCTGTAGCTGGTTCCCAGTCCGGAGAGAGGGAGATCCCATCTAGTGGGATATTCACAGTGTAGGTTGCCTGTTAATTCCTCAGAAGTGTAATTTAGCATGTTAATAAAATCCAAATTAAGTTTTACAAATGAGTACAACTAACTCATTCCTCACATGCTTGCTTTGTGACTCTTGAAAAACATTTTGGAAAAATTCATGAGTGATTGCAGTTTACAAAACAAAAACAAATGTGCACAGTTGTTGCAGCGCAAGTATATGAACCTCTTACCTTTTGGGTAAATGTCTTTCAAAGGCACATCTCCAGGTGCTAAAATTCTGACTATTTGATTAGAAGCCAATAAAGTTGCACAATTGGTTTGTTTTGCAGCTCCTGTTTTCCTCCGGGCTCCATAATAAAATGGATCAGAAGGAGAAGCACGTTTGCGACTCAGAGAGGAGTTTCTTTCCCAGCTATACACTTCACTAGGAGACTGCAAGAGAGAAGGAGTCTACTGAACCAAATGTTACTATTATTGAACCTAAGAACAAATGTTTCTTGGTAAGTTCCACTTCTTATCTAATTTCAAATCAAATGTAGCAACTGTGGTATAGTGCTCATGTCACCACATGACAAGGAAAAGACCTGGATTATCTTGTAATTAAAAACTGCCAGAGGTGTGAAAAACAAGAGACTGCCTACACAAGCTTTAGGAGACTCTTTGAAGATATGAAGTTGAATCAACATTTTTTTTACATGTTGAACAAGGAACAGAAAGCATTGAAATAACCTAATCTGGAATCACTATGTAACAAACTGTTACCATAATTTAAGTTTCCACTAATGTAGATAAGTGCAAACAGATATTTCAGTAGTGGATTCAAAGCTTGGCATTAAGGCTGGGATTTGGCTCCCAGTTCAGAGACATAAATGTAGGTGTCCACACGTAAGCCAGGTGCATCGTCTCCCACTATAGTCAGTAGAGCCTAGAGAATAAATCACCTCATCTTGAAGAAGGCCTCTATGTTTGGTCAGCTGAGCATTGCTACTACGAATAAGAGCTTAGGTACCTCGCTCCTACTAAACACCTACACCACAAACACTAAACACTGAATCTGAAGTTTTGTCCTACCACCCTCACATTCACCTCTAGCACTTGCTCTTTGACATTCACCGGGACATTTAAAACCATGTATAAGGAAAGACAGGGCCTAGTCTAAATCAAGGAGAGCAAAATGCTTCATCACCAGTGTTGGTACTGAAGTGTGCAGCATCTTTAGTACTCCCTCCTCTAGACTATCTCCTTTTTCTAGCAATAAACTCACATCTATTATAAATAATATGAAAAGCTAGTATAATCAATCAGGGAATATAAATGCAAATCAAGTAAAACTCAAAAGCTAATTGCAAAGACAGGGAATGTCTTATTGAGAAAAACATATTTTTGAATCCTTTTGGATTTCAGAGGATTTTCTTTAATCATTTGGCTTTCCCAAAGTCCATGTCTGTTAACAGTTAAATTTTTAATTTACCCCAATATATTAAGCAGACATGACATAGAATTATTTATTCCATAAGCACCACCCTTTTTATGTATCACTAGGTAGTAATAAATAAATCCAGAGAATTAAGTATACTGCTTTTATTTTCCCTGTGTTTACCTCCACTCCTTGCAACAGCCTTAGTCATTACACTGTTAAATTTCACTTTCCTTTCTGGTCCTTTTCTAGTTGTGTCACAGAAGTGAGGACAACAACATGCATATTTACACTTAACTACATTATTAAATAGTGAAGGGGCTGTGCAGTTTTGTTACAATTTTCTGGATCTTTTTTCCTTTTCTTAAATCTGGAGTCTTGCTAGCTGCTGCACACCGACCAAAAAGTTCACACTGAACAGTCCAAAGTGATACTGACATCCTTTTTCTCAGTGGTTACGTTTGATTAAAAATCTATAAAAACACATGATTTAAAAAATATTCCTCTTGCCAGCACTATTCAGAACTTACCTAAAATGAATTTTGTCTGTGCTAGACATTATGTTGTCCAATTTCTTATTATTTCAGACTCCACTGAAATCCCTCTAGATTAGACTGCCCTACCAAACGGTGTACACTACATGAATTTGTCATTTACTGTCATTCCCTTCTTTTTCTGTATCACTTGGTAAGCAGGTACTTAACTGGTTACAGAATAAATGAGATCATATTACTTCATTGTATAGTAATGCCGGGTATTTACCAAGAGGTCTGGGAAACCAATAACAATAGTAGCGTAATTATGTTCATCTGAGAAAATCCTGTTGGGGGAGCTGATCTTTTGTCCCACAGCTGCACTGAGGTTTTCTGAAGATAGCTGGTCACTTGAAACTGCATGCGGCACACACAGCTCTGACGCTAAAGAGGGAAATTAAACAAAATGAAAGTCATTAAATCCAGATGTGCAATAGGAAACAGTATTAACTGTAAGAGTGCTGAGCACTGATCATTGCTATTACTTTGAGCATAAAATTACTAAAAAGCAGAAGATTTGATTATACTATACTATAACACAGAAAGGAAGTCAGGAAATAATGTTATTTTTGTAAAGTTAAGTACTAGTTAAGTACTTAAAATCAGGAAATACTAGCTTTGTAGTTGCTTATACCACTTAATTTTGCCCTCTGCTGTGCAAATGAGGCAGGAAGCCTACGGAGTAGAACAGCATGTGATCTCATTGAAGATTGTTACAATGCAAATGCACAAAAAGGCAAAATGTAGGTTTGCACAGGTAAGTGTCAACGTGACATTTCTTGGTAGCTGTCTTGCTGTCTTTGCAATTTAAATAATGTTATTTGTAGCACATTTCTGGTAAATAATGGTCTAGTTTTCTTTTTCTTTAAGCTAGGGAAAACTAAATTTTAATTTGTGCAACTGTAACAACCCTTTACCTTGCCTCAAATTATCAACACAGTCAGAACCCGCTATCTTTAGTTCTGCAGCATACACTGTTTCCACTTCAATGGGCAGACTATCTCGTTTACCTGGCAGCAGGAGAAAATCTTTCCTCCCTCAAAGGATGAATGGGCTACTGGTTTGGGTTAGTGGCAAACCCAGACTGGTCTACCTTTTCTTAGTTCTCCTGCCACAGGTTGTGCCTCAAAGAATGAGAACGGGCTGAAGATGTTACATTCAGGGTTTGCTGGATAATTTGGAAAAAAAGTGGAGAAGGGGATATGATAATTTTTGAGATTGGAAGAGAAGAAATAAGGTAACAAAGGATAAAAATAGCACAAAAAGCATGCAGCAATAAACTGTCCACAAATACTTTGAGACTGGAAATTATAATAATGTTTCTACCCATCTGAGGAATGATACTCTATAATGGTTTCTAAATAAGGTAGTAAGAGGAAGGAAACTACTGTGCTCTGATGGAGCTTGATAAGTTAATAGAGTAAACAGTACAAGAGACAAAAAGGGTCCTAGATACTTAAGCTGTGGTTAGAGTATCTGGTATCCAACTTGTTGCTGTTTGTGTAAAATAAGCTGTATTTGTTATTTGTCAATAACATTTGCTTGTTTCATGTTTACACTGTGTTAATCTCTTTCTTCGTACTTACGCTAGCCACAAGGACTGGGATGAAACTTTCCCCCTTTAACAGATATAAAGTGGTTTCTCTATTTTTTCCCTCTGTCTCTCTGAGACACACTGGAGATAGCCCAAAGCCTATAAACTGTTAGGTGGGATGCACGTGTACTTCCAGTGTTATTAAACCAGGTAGACTAAAGATTTTGTGCATCATGATCAAATGCTCAGGGTTGAAAATATCGAATCTGAAGACAGGCAGATCTTACCAGGCAGAATGATGACCGTTGGAGATTTCTGTCACCTTCTGTAGATAAAGACATACCTCAATGCCTAGCACCATCTGGGAATTTTACTGAACAAATTCCCCCTATGTTTTAACACAGGTGTGAGGGTCTCCTGAACACTATCTGCAGAACTTTAGAAACTGTGATTTCTGTTCTGTTCTAACAGCAGATCTTTCGTATTTTTATGTGTTGGGAAATGTCTTCTAGCTTATCTGAGTGTGCTAACAGATGTGCAACAGCGTACAGACTGGACTCATCAACTTATTTTGTCCCTTCTATTCCTATGTTCTAATTCCTGCCTAGTCATCTTTTTTTTCCTTTTCCATTCTGTATGCTTGTACGTTTCCTGAAAGTCCATGGCTGAGGGTCTTAAATGTTACAATGAAACAAAGATGCGTTATTCAAACAACCTGAAGTTTGAGCATGGAATTTGCCATGCTTTGTGAAAAGTTGTTATTAACCAAACATCATAAGGTGAGGACAAAAAGAGAATCAAGAGAGAAGGTTACCCAGACCTTTAAAGTAAAAAAGCCTTGTTTGTGCAGCTGCAAACACAGAAATGATTTAAAAAAAAAAAAAAAAAAAAGAACAAGCTAAGCTTGCATTCAATACCTGTTGTTAAGCCAAAGCCCATGTCAGCTGGCTCTTCACTCAATGCATACAGCTGGCAAACCTCACTGTCTTCAGCTTCCATATGGGCATGCTTGGTTAAAAGAAATTTCCTGTAAAGGATACACGTTTATAATAATTCCTGATTAAGCTTGTAACTCCAAACAAGGACTTTTATCTTCTGAAACAGCAAAACGATCTACATTTATATAAACAAGGTTATCAACACCTTTTGCTAAAACTAAATATGATTTACTAAACATCAGTGAGATAGAAAGGGTAAGCCAGCAAGTGGCAGATTTGTCTTCTGGTAACTATTTACACACTTCTATTTGCTGTGCATTTATAAAAATAAGACAGGAGAGTAATATTTCTTTCATGTGACCGTGAAAGTAAATCAAGCAGACACTAACTCTGGACGACGTGGCTGTATTTCCAAAGCTAGGTCCACCAACATTCTCATTTCTAAAGATCAATACCACGTCAGTAAAAACAGTATTAATGTGCTCTAGATTTTCAGAGGCATGGATTTAGGCAGCCGTATCCTGTTCAATTCCTACACTAAAAGCCGACCTGCGCTTTCACCAGAGCAAATTTGCATCTTAAACACCAACCGTTTAAGGTTAGCCAGTCTCACCAACTGAAAAAACAACTCTGAGACCAGGAGTGAAACTCCTGAACATAAACCAGTCACAAACAAGAAATAGGGGCACCAAGAAAACTAGGCTTAACTAACCGATTTGTTTCATTTTCAACCAAGAGCCACCGGTCTTCAGCTGCCAGGAAAACAGATTTCAGACTGATTGGAAGTGAGATGGTATGAGTTTGTCCCTCTAATACATCCAATACAATAAGGCAGTTTCTGTAAAATTTGAAGCCAAGAAAAGAATAATCATATAGGGATGTACATGAGGAGATCTGTTATAAATCAATATGATAGAAGGATATAATTTATTCTCACCCTGCTTCTTTGTAGAACACCAGCCAGTTTTTGTGTGAAAACTCTCGGCACATTTTGTAGTTGCTCTGTATAAAAATACATCATACAGGAATTAGTGTTTGTTAGATTCATTCCAGTGAGTTTCCCTGACTCCTGAAATTGTACTACATTTTTTCTTTATTTAGAATAATCCACATATGCATTAGCTCTCAAAATGCTATCTAGTTTGCCTTGTCCCAAGTCATATAATTGCATCATAATTGAGTTAACTATTTTGGACATAATCCCTTGTGATAAAACGTTCCGTTATTCCCATTTCTAGCTCTACAGGGGGATATTTTAAAGATACATATCTTCATACAACAGAACTTACTTATATTTTTCATATCACTATTCCATAGCAATTCTATTTCATGTTTAAAGCATTTAAACATACACAAAAGCAAACGATTAAGTGCTTGGGCCGTAAAACCAGAAAGATAAATGATCCTGGGACAGTTTTTCCAATATTGAGCTTTGCTTTTAAAAACCCAGTATAATAGAGGCAGGTACTATTCCTCACCATCTCTTCTTTGTTGCTCCACCAAGATGTTCTCTTAGGAGACTCTTGAGCATCTGGTACGAGCAAAAGTCGGCGAAGAGCACCATTGTTTGTATCCAGCAACAACACAACATTGCTCTGTAAATGAAAAGCAGATCCATGTACATCTCAAGCCCATTGAAGAGACTTCAAGAAATCTATCTGAAGCACTTCTGCAACTCTAGCAACTTAGGACATTTTGAAAAGATGATCTAGATTTTGTTGGAAAACATAGGCTGAATCTTCTTGGTTCATTCAAAGCTCCTGGAGAAATTTATTTGTAGAGGTTAAGTACATGCAAAAAGGGCTGGAATGATATTTCATTTTTTCCATAATGTTTTATCTATACATCTCACATTCACTTCTGCATAAGCTCTAGGAACTAGACTAGTATGGTTTACATGTCCAAGCTGTAGTCAGCTACATGAATCAGAGATATCAGTTTTGTTCTGTCAAGTCACTAAAATACATCATTTCAGTTTTTATATTTTCTTAGCATTCCTCTAAAGTACCCACTACTTAAGTTACACTGAAGGTGAAAAGCTGGGGAGAGAAGAAATGGCTGAGGAGGTTCTCTACAAGCTCATACTTACGATACGATGGAGCCTATTAAATATCCCAGTGCGTGACAATCCTTCTGCGACCTGCACGCTCAGACAGCTTACAGTGCCAGAGGTAGGACAGCTGTTGGAGGACAGCAGGATGACTCGAGGATGGAGATCAAAAGTAGACAGGATACTGAACAGAGTGGTGCAAGCGTCCTCCACATATCATATGTGAAAATATTGTATGCTAAATTTTGAACTACAGATTTCTCAGTTTGTTACTCAATGCCCCAGGGTGCACGCATGATGTCAAATGATGGCGACATTTTAAACATTTTTTTTACGAAGTACTTAACTAAGAATTCAAGAGAACAATCATTCAGGGCTAAGCTTAACTGCAACAAATGAAACTTAAAAGGTACAAAAGAACAAGTTAATTAAGCCTTGGGTTGAGTTTTTTGTTTGCCATTCAAGGAAATGTTAGGTCCTGCAAGGACATTAGGTTCTGCAAGGACTTACTAAAAGTAAACTGCCTACGTACATCATCTGCAATAACGCACGATAGACGTTAAGGGAGTAAAACATAAATTTCCACAAATTCTCCTAAATAAAACAAATACAAACAATCTGAGTCACAGTGGTTTTGTTCTTTTTGGGTATGCTTCATACTTTCACTGGGATTATTTGGGAGAATTAACTTTATTTAATAACGACAGTAATTTGAAGCTAAATATGGTAAAGCATTTAAAATATTACCATGTTATTTGGAGCATTTGGGAATTTCAGCTAGAGTTCAGTACCTCTAAAAAAAGAAGTTTGCTTATGTATTACAAACCAAAATTATAGAAATGTGGTTCCGGAAAAAAAAAATTAGGGCATTTGCTTTGGATTTTGGTTTCCTGCCATATCTTATTTATATAATTCTGCAACAGCACCTCTGAACCAAAGCGATGCATTAGCCTTCCACGTGAGATAAAAAACACATATGAATCAATTACATTCCTCCTATTAGCGTTAAATTTATGAGAGCAGTTGGTAATATAAAAAGCCTCTCTACTCCACCCCTTTTGATGTTAATGGTTTCCTTCTGTGCTAAGTGACTGATGTATATTCTGTCTGTGTTTAAGAATAGATTTTTGCGTCACTTGCGAACACATCCAAGAGCAGCTTTGGCAACTCTTCAAGTGGGCTGGGAAAAGACGTTGGTGTGCAATTCTGCTGTGTTTGTTCTTGACTGGGAGAAAAGTAACCTTTGGGCGACCTCCCGACCCTGATGTCTGGAATTCCAAACTCTGGACAGATGCAATAACCAATCTCATGAAGTGGTGTGCCTTTATTTTTAGTTACTGCAAAGTTTCCCTTTCCTTACTGCTGTTTTTATTTTAGCCAGCATTTTCCTCTTAAAAGTCCTTAAACCAAACAGGGCTGTGATTTCACTTTGCTGGTATGGGAAGCTGCTCCTTATGGTCTTGCAGACAGAGAGGAGAGTTGGGGGAAGGAATACACACAAATTTTAGAGTGGGACAGTACAAACAATTCAGTTTAACCCTGTTGTATTATTCTCCCCATACTCACTCTCATAGTTTTGTTCTCTTCTGCCCCTGATGCTTACGTCCTGAGCAAGCAAGCCTGCAAATACAGACTCTCCTTTGCTGTCAGCTTCAGATGAGGCTGATCCTTAGCTTGGCAGGGCAACCCCTCTGTACCTCTCCTTGCCTCCTGGCCCACAAACACCTTTTCGATTAGTGCCACTCAAGGACCTTGAGTGATACACATGTTAAGAATCCTGACACTGTATTAGGCACAGATATAGACATATGATATTCTTCCTTAGGTTCAAGTGAAAAGAATCTGTTGAAGAATTTATGGCTTTGGGCTCAAACCACTGTGCTTTCAGAGGCGGGAAATGTATGAAAGCAGATTACTGGTGTTCCAGTTAATGCGAGTGGTGTCTTTAAGATGATTTGGGAGACTTGATTGTACTAGAAGTTTCAGGAAACTGAGAACAGCAAATAGAGATATAAGTTTTATGCTTACAGAAAAGTCTTCACCTTTTTTATAGAAGGTGCACTCCATTCTATATAAGCACGCCTTTCCTTTTCTACAAGATGTGCTTATAGAAAAGGAAGTCTTACAGAAGATCCAAAAAAAAAAAGAGCATTTAATAACATCAACTAGTTTTTGAAGAAAATACACCCTTCCTCCAGACGTTACTGAAACCTATCTATGTTCAGATGTAGGTTGCAGGTCCTTCCATACACAGGTCCCCACTTGTGTTTCAGGCCAGATCACAAACTGTTAAAAGAAAGTCTTCTTTCAAAGGAGGTTTGACACCTTCTACATGTAGGGAGTGAGGTGGGTCTCTGTGTCAGCTTCTGTGCCACAGACTCTGTTGCGCCCTTGCTATATGAAAGCTTTGACAAAGAGCTCCAGCAGCACATGGGATAGGGAAAAGCACTTCCCTCCCTCCCTACCCCACCTCCTGACCAAGAAAGACAAAAGCCAAGTTAAAGGATGCGCGGAGGACACTGACTGGGCAAAGCTCATTGTGCTTCCTCAGGCAGACTGTAGGTAACTCTGTCCGTCCAGTTGTAGCCTTTCAACACTGCAAAGTATTTGTATGAAAAAATGGAAGTGTGCAGTTAATTCAGATGCAAATCAATTCCCCATGTGCATTTTCCTCCTATAATCCCATCTAAAATCATGCATAAAGTGGTCAAAATTCTTTTCAGTCCGTATTTGCTCTCCTCCTGAGCCGTAAAAGCAATAGGTGCAGAAAGAAAAAGAAACGTGAAGTAGGCAGGCATGAAGTTTTATAGGAAATAGGGGTACGCCCTGAAGTACTTGCAGGGAGGAGAGGGCAGAGGCATTGTGGCTTTAAAAAGATGAATGCGATTCCCACCTTACGAGGAAATAACTTGAGATTTCTGAAGAGTCTTTTCAAAGTCTATCAGCTTAGTCTGAACAAAAAGGATGTGCTCACTGAGACCAGTGGCCACCGCAAGGAAAAGAATCATCTACTTTTTCTTCCAAGAAGATGTAAAGGTGGCTTAAAAGCAGATAAATCTCTGGTTTGTGCTATTAAGTTAAATCCCCGAGGAGTTTAGTTTTAGTAAAATTTTATTTAAAAGGACAGGAAGGAATGGTGATTTTTCATTTATTTCACTGGAGGGCTCTATTGAATCCAGATGGATGTCATCTGGGAAATAAATCACACAAGCTTATTTGAAGAGCCACAATATCATCTCATCCTTTCCAGTAAGTTTATCATCTGTTTAAAATTGTTCTTTTTTATAACTTAGAAACATGATTCTCCAAAGACCTTTATTAAAACGAAATATTGGGAAAAACCTTTACCTTTTGGTATTGTCTAATTAATGGATTATATTATTTATGAAATTTCAGCTGTCAGGTGGACTACTTTTTATTTAATGAATGCAACTTCTTATTTCTATAAACACTGTTAATACTTCCTGGTCTTTTTGCAAGTACATGTAGGTGAAGCTCTAAAGCATCACATACACCATTTACATTGCTTGTTTTTCTTGAAGATGTGTTTGATGCACCTAAAGCACAAGTAGCTAACCCTTGGAGCCTTGCCCAAAATACAGATGTGCCACTAATCTACTTGGCTTAACATGTGAATGCTGCAAATTCTGAGCTTATGGCTGAAGGCAGGCATCTTGACTATATGTCAAGGCTCCTTCTGTAGACAGTGGAAAGAGAGAGGCACCTCCAGAGGGCAATCTACCATGCTCTACCTTAGCTGGGATGAATGGCCCTTGCAGATCACCTTTATCCTCCCAACAGATAAAGAAGGTACTTGGATGATTATCTGAGACTATATGCTTACCTGCTAACATCAATAATAACACATTTAATTTCATATACACCAATATCCCCCTCATTTCACAGGTGCACACAGGAAGCACGTGATTTTTCCATGGCTCCACTGCAGGAAGAGTTGGGAATAAAACCTAAGCTCTATGTGGAAAAATTAAACTACTTGAGAATCCCTCTTTAGATTCAGTGGGAACAGAAAATGCAGAAAGCCTAACACACGAGCCCTAACGTAAGGATAGCAGTGGCTATGAAGACCACAACAGCAGCATTCCACATGACAACTGCATAGGCAATCACCACAAGCAGGTAACTTCATAATCGTATCTTCTTCAGTTGGCATTGGAAAGTGTCCAAGGCAAAGCTAAAGAAGGCATAGGCAGTTCTACTAAAGGCAGAAGAACTGTGTTTCTGATAAGGCATCAGGCTTAACGATAGCGTTTGAGACCAGAAAGTGGCGTTAACATTTGATAAATGTTCCTGGAAAAACAGTATCACAGAGACACTAGTTATGAAATGACTGAAAACTACTTAATACCCCAACTTAATGTAGGAAAGATTCTTCTTGATCAGTCTCTCACCTACTGAAAAATGGGCAGAAGAAAATCAGAACAACAAAAGGAAATGGAAAAACCAACCAACAATAATGCCCAGATTAAATGCCCATATCAAACCACTGTGACTGGTAGGTAACATAATAAAGTATTATTAATATTAAAAAACAAACAGCAGCAGCACTGTATCAACTGTTGTCTATTCCCATTCCTGGGCAAAGAAGTTTTGAATTGGAAATGTTCCAATCAGTTCACTGATAGTAATGGAAAGTGCAAAGTATGTGGAAAGTATGCAATACTTTAAAAAAAGATTCGAGTCAAACCAACACTAAAGTCGTCAGTGGTTCTAAATTTGCATTGCTGATACACTAGATGTCAAGGCTTACGTAGCCTTCTTTCTAGTCTCCGTACTTCAGATGTTACGAAATGAGAAATATCAAGATTCACGAAACAAATAAAAAATACAAGCAGAATTTTACTCTGTGACTCAGAAAATGTCTCGTATACTATTTGAAAAGTAAAAAGGGGACAAGATCGGAGCAGAACTTAAGTTCACAGCATAAAACAGCTTACTTTGTACTTTGCAAACATAAGCTGCTTGACTGAGATTCCTGAACTCAACTCACTATCTCCCTTTCTTCCATGAAGGCCAATCTCCCTCTATCAGTAAGAAAAATAAGATAAGCAGGTAGAACTCAGCATCAAGAATGCAAAAGGACATTGTCCAGATAAAAAAGCGCAATAGGAAAATCGCCACATAAAAACTAAAGCTGAAGGCAACTCCCAAGATAGTGGAAGAGAGAACATTCAGAAGGGGGTAGGCTTGTCCAGGCTATTTCTATAGAGGTAGACTCCTCAGTGATCCTACCCTTATGATACTACTTTGCTCACCACTAAACATTTAGCTGCATTTGAAATTTTTTTACCTCCTCTTCATGTAGAACCACTTGACCTTTGAGTGGATTTCCCAGCGGTGCCACAGTCACAAAAGGTTGCCAGACACTTCCAACGGTTCTTGGGAAGAGGTCATAAAGATCCACAAAGTATCCACTCTTACTAGAAATGTTCATGAAGTACAAGGAAACAGGATTGCACGTAGTAACATAAAGAACATTTTCAGCTTCTTCTTCTGAAATAAGAATATAAAATTAATGAAAGGCTACTGACATCATGCATTACTCTTCCGGAAATATATATGTCATAAACTTAGCTGCTGATACAGCAAAATGTACAGCAAAAGTACCACCATTGACACAGGAAAATAGAGAGATGGTATCTTGATACTAACTAAACATTAACAGGCAGAAGATTGCCACAACACTTTTAACTCTTTAAACAAGTAGTCCAAGCCACATTTGTGTAGATATGACTGTAGTGTCTGCCAGCTGCTAGTATACACAAAATCTGTCCAGATGTTTTTGTTTATAAACTTGGTTCTCCTTCCTTCTTCATCTCATCCTCCCTTTCAATTAATATATTTAATACTTATACAAGGGATGAAACTTCGTATGGAACTTTTCACATATAGCATCTTCCTGACTGATTTCAGAGAATTCTTAAAATCAACACAAAACCATGTAATTTCTGTTTTGCTGTCATAAAAGTTTGTTAATATATTTGAAACTATGGCTACAAGCAGAAAAGGCAGCATTCCAGTACTAATCATTAGTGACCAGTTTATAATACACAATAAAGTTTAGACATGTTTAATGATGAACCCTAAAAACATTTATGAATATTCCCAATAATGCAATTCACTTTGGGACACAAGTAGTATAGGTAACTAAGGCAGGTTTGATCCAGTGAGAAAGAATTTTAATCTGTAAAGCACAGGGGAAAAAAGCACAGCACTCTGCAACTTACAAGATTTGTATTAAAACGGATTTGACCTAGAGAGAGAGGAAAACTCAGGGAACTGTTTTTCTGAAGCAATAAAATGTTAAACATTAAAAATTAGACAGACTTGCAATTCTGTGGCTGTGTTCTACTTTAATTATATATCCTTCTCTTAGTTTGAGAAGAAAGCATACCCTTACAAAGACCACAATGTCTCAGTGAAATTATGCTCCCATTTCAGTGGCTGACTATCTTTTGTATTTCATCTAGTGTTAAAAAAAAGTGCAAAAAGATGAATACTTATTCCTCGACTCCATTCCTATACTCCATATCCTCCATTCCTATATTCCAATTCTTAGTATTATTCCTATACTCCATTTTAAACATAGCCAGAAATACACACTATTGTGAATGCACTGAAGTGTGTTCTTATACTTAGAATCCCTCAAACTGCCCTTTTATATTCCACCACTCGTTCTCAGCAAGCACTTATGAAGTCAACAGCCTAGTTCTTCCTCATCTCTGGGATATTTCACATATCTATAAAATTGGGGATCATCAAAAAAGTTATTAGCACTTCTTACTGCACCTTTTGTTACCGTGACATCGCAAACTAAGTTAACTTCACCCAAAGGCAGTGTCCAAAAAGCGAGTTCTTCTGTAAAACTGAGGGATCTGGCTTCATGTCGCTCCAGTGGAAATCCTTGAATATTTAAGTACACAGGGCCCTAAAACAAATTATAACAATGAGGGCTTGCTAAAATATTTCACTCACCATTCTTTATGGCAATCTAGAAGTCCTTTTCAAGACTGTTAATACTATTAACAATTAAAACAGACCAATTACTAAATAAATAAAAGGAAAAAGAAAATGCTTTTCTGAAAGCTGTCTGAATGTGCATACTGCCATTTTCTTTAGAGTACAGAAACCATCATGTCTTTCCTCTTTAGTCTTCTATTGGTATGAAAGTATTACTGCTCAGTGGCATGAAGGAGGTATCATGTCCTGATAAAACACAGTCCATACAAGGAAAACACGAGAACATTTTTGTTTCCAAGAAGCTCAACAGCAATTTCTTATTATATAAAGTTTAAATCTCACCCCTACGTCACACAAGCAGTTCAGGTTTTTCCTTATTCACTGGAGTAATAATTACTGAAGTTAAGCTGAGAACTCAAAGCTGAAAAGGACTTAGAAGCTTTGGCTGCAGGTCAAATTGTACCAAAGGTTCAGATTCAAACTTGGCAGTGCCAAAGACCCGTAAGAATTCAGCTGCACGCAAAATAGAAACAGAAAACAGCTTTTTTTTCAGTCTCCGATCTTATCCAAAAATTGAGATCTGGGGCTTGAAACTGGCCATCTCCAAGGACCCTACAAAGTTCCTTCAAATATGGTATTTTTGATATCCTTATAAAAACCTCTTTTCAAGAATTTCTGACCAAACTTACTGATTTTAAAGCACATCTCGCATTGTGAGGGCTACCTATACAAAAATGTTCATTTTTCTAGTCAGAATAAAAACCCCAAGAACAGGCAACAAGGACTACAAGAGTGTATATAAACACTCTTCCCTGAAGAAATTACTCACAGTTCAGATTCTTCCTATCCCAATACATAAAAACAGTATTATATGAATTAAAAAAAAAAAAAGACAAACCTTTACACCTATTTTTTGAGTTTCTGTTGGACACAGCAGTTTCTGTTGTGCATTCCCCGGCTGATCGATTTTCCAGTAGCCCATAAATTTATGATCTGGTAATGGCAGTCTGTCAAACAAGGTAGGAACAAACGAATTTTTACACTCATTAACCTGCAACTGATATGGAATAAATCATTTAAACAACTGTATTTTTTTTACAAAGAGACATATCTGAAGATTCTCTTGAAGAAAATGCTTCCTCACTAAAATATATCATTTCTTTTACATTTTAAATCACAAAAATTTTAGCCGTCTGGAATACTAATACAGTCACAACCTAAAAAGCATCATGAAAGAAGAAGCAATTCACATACTATGGCCTCAAAAAGAAAACTTTTCCGGTCTGAATTATTTGAGATATGTAATAAAACATAGCCAAACCCTCTCTTGCTTAGCTTTATTCAGATCAGGCAGGGTGTGATAGTACCACTTAAAGGAACTCCTGTCAGTGGCACACTCATCTAAAAAAACCAGCAGAATAAGCACAGTAAACACTGTGGCAAGTTAATCATGCAATAAAATTTCAATGAATTATTCCATATATTTTGCCACTGACATGAACAAAGGCAAAAGAATACAGACATAAGAGTATTCTGCTGCCTTCTGGTCAGTACAGTCTACAGAAAGGACAGGGACATCTCCAAAAGCCTCAGCTGCTTGCCTTGGTTTAGTTTCTTCATTTCTGTACCTTTTGTTTACACAGAATCACAGAATAGTCAGGGTTGGAAGGGACCTCTGGAGATCATCTAGTCCAACCCCCCCGCCAGAGCACGGTCACCTACAACAGGGTGCACAGGACAGCGTCCAGGCGGGGTTTGGATGTACTC
>VZSZ01003431.1:25863-55657 GCA_013398815.1 Ibidorhyncha struthersii
CTGGCATCCTCCCTTCAAGTATTTGAAAGCATTAACAAGATCCCCCCTCAATCTTCTTTTTTTCTAGACTAAAGAGACCCAAATCCCTCAGCCTCTCCTCATATGAAAGATGCTCCAATCCCCTAATCATCTTTGTAGCCCTTTGCTGGACCCTCTCCAGCAGATCCCTGTCCTTCTTGAACTGGGGAGCCCAGACCTGGACACAGTATTCCAGATGTGGCCTCACTAAGGCAGAGTAGAGGGGGAGGATGACCTCCCTCGACCTGCTGGCCACACTCCTTTTGATGCACCCCAGGATGCCATTGGCCCTCTTGGCCACCAGGGCACATTGCTGGCTCATGGTCATCCTGTTGTCCACCAGGACTCCCAGGTCCCTTTCCACAGAGCTGCTCTCCAGGAGGTCAGCCCCCAGCCTGTACTGATGTATGGGGTTATTCCTCCCCACATGCAGTACCCTACATTTACCCTTGTTTAGGGAAGAAATATATGGGCCACAGCAAAACTCATTTATATAGGAAAAGAAAATGCTGGTGTATGACAAAGTAGCTTGACAGCAAAATAGGGACAACACAGATTTTATTTCTTTCCTCTGAAGTGATCTGCAACCACTGAAAGCAGTTTGATTTTGTTAATTGGCATGAATACCTTCAAGCTAATGAACTCATCACTTTAGGTTTCTTTTATTTGGGATCAGTTGCTCCTTTAGAGACCTCCTATTAAAACTAAATTCTGTGTTACGTGCTGTTGCACATTATTATACAGCAACAGGATTTGGCAAGAGAACAGAAGACATTCCTTCTCCCAGTTTCTATAAATATCTCCGAAGTCTATTCTAAGGAAGTTCTCTTAGACTGTTTGTTAAAGGTCTGTGCGTGGTCTCTTCTGTCCCGTCTGATGACCCTCATTCCTACTGTTACAATTATTTCCCCTCTCCCCACCAACCAACCTGGCCCCTCTAGATATTAGAGATCTGTTTCATTTCTTCTTGATATTCTTTTCAGAATAAGAAGGGATCCCAAATCAAAAAAACCTCAGTTGAACTATATGTGTGAATCTTGTGTGAATCTTAATTTTACTTTTATCCCACAGAGAACTTAAAGGAAAATTCAGGGAATGAACACTAATATCCTCTAATCTTTGCAACTCATGCAGGAAAGTTGCATTAACATTTATTCCTGGTATATTGACACCAAATCTCAAGCAACCTGGAGAAGCCAGTAGCCACAGGCGGACAGTCACTCAGCCTCCATCCCCATTCTGTGTTTGGACCATCTGCCAAGGCAGCCAGCTAGCCAAAGACACTTTTTGCAAACAGAAGATGGTTTTGGATGCTATATATCATCAGTGCTTATAGATAAATACCCAACTGCCAGCAATATGCCAGTGGAGCATGTAACAAAAAAAGTGCATCTCATTAATTCCCTCTCAAAGAACCAGTAGAGACTTCATTGCCCGTTTGTTGCCTAGTTAAGAGTATAAACAGACACCAATATTTGAAAAGTGATTTATTTAGCGTTCTGCCTCACTTCAGTTTGCATTTTTCCATTCTTTACACCTAGCTAGTCTAGCCAGATTCTTCCCAAATTAAGAGAAATTAAGACCGACTCTAAAAAATGCAAGAACAATATATTGTAGATTACAAAATTCAACACCATTAGGAAAAAAACATTTAGGATGCACTATTTCAACATATACACAATTCTTAGATAAATTTATTCATGCAGTCAGAAAATGGGCAAACAGTAAAATCACTAGACTAAATGTCAGTTTATCCACGAACTGGAATTTTACTTCAGGCTTCCATTTGGGTTTCAAAATGATTTGTTGGCAAAACATTGGTTATGTCTTGAGCCAAAACAGTCTTGTGTGCAATAAGAAACTGGAGATTTTTTTTTTTGCTATGGTGACTACGAGCAGCATAATCTCTGATGTGCCTATAATCAGCAATAATTGTTTCCCGTTAGCTTGATGGAACATCAGCTTCTACAAGGATTTGGACTTCGTTTTTAATTCCTTACACATTACTCCCATGGACAACATCCTAGAAATCAACGGGTTCACTTCTAATCACGAATACTTATTAAATTTTAAAACAAACCATATGTGAATAACCAGCTCTAACCAAATACCCTGCTTTATATAGCAACAGAATTACAGATTGCATTCCCAAAGAAACAAAACATTTCCACTCTGTTTCAGCTTTCTGGAGATTTGCTTTGCTAATAGTTCCTCTCTTCCCTCAGGAAAACTGATTTCTCCTTTCTCCTAAATTCTTGAGGTTTTGTTCTCTTTCCTGTTTCTGAATGACTTAGTTTCTCTGAGGCAGCAGACCAAGTCATCATGAACAGCAAATAGGAGGGAATAGGTAGATCAGAATTTAGGAATAAAACAGAAAGCAGAATTCATAACACAAAGTTATTTTCAAGAGTAATAGGGATCTTACTCTTCCAGAGCAAGACAATTCTTTGTTACTCCACCTCACTGTTCTGTTATAAATTGGTCTAAGAAAGACTACGAGTATTGAAGAAGCTGGTGGCATTAAAGGTCTTAGAACCAGTCTGCCTCCTGAACAATTTGCAGGAGTGAGGATGCAGATGGACTGGAACAACATGTCCACACTGAAAATGTCGATACATCTTAACAGGTTTCCTCTAGTGAATATACATGATACCCAGTGAAGAACGGAGATTTTCTTTTCCCAGGACTTATAAGTAACAAACAAGTTTTGAAAATAACTTGACAGTACTAGTAAAAATCTTCAAATTAATTTCAAATGAATTAACCAAATACTGTTTACATAAAGGGCAGCCAAAATACTATGGAAATGCTACCACCAGCAAAAAATCTGCGAAGCGAAGAGATCTGATGGGTGTAAAAAGTGCAGCAGCTGGGTAAGAATGGTACTGAAACTCCACTGCTCTCTCCAGCTGGGGTGTAGAGAGTGATACGTGATTTTTGCTTTCCTCAAAAGCTGGAAAGGGCTTCTAGAACAGAAAAACTACATGACAGACTGCAGTAATCTTGTAAGAAAGCCAAGACTCAAAAGCAAGTTCTAAGAAATTATTCCTGATCGGTTCTTTGATTATGGATCTGTCAAAGCCTGCTGCTTCAGGAAAATTTAGAAATCTCTTTTAATGTTTATTTACTCTTAATTTTACATCCTGGTTTTCTACAAGATGACTGCTGTCCATGAAATGGTTATATAAGCAGGTATTTTGTTTAGAAAATATGATTGCACAGGACCTACAGCTGATGGGGCGATTCTACAAAAAATTACTATTTAGTCTGATTTTCTTCATGCACAGCAGACTAAGGGGAGACAACCTGTCAAAAGATAGTTCTGCAGTGGCTTCTGCTGATGGAAAATTTTTCAGTGTGACACCTGCAGAACACAATTTCTTTCCATTTGTATCTTTTTGATTTTAGAAAATAAATTAATTTTAGGCTAACTAAAAAAAAAAAGAAAAAACCCAAACAAACACAAAAACCAAAGTACCAAACAACTGTGTTCAAAAAGTCAACAGAACCTGCTTTATAAAGTTATTTATTTAGCTTTCTGAGAATGTACTGGAAAACAGGTATGAATCTTGTAAGACTGAAATTCCACTAGATGCAATTTCTCTACAGTCAGCTATCGTACTAGTACAACTGTGGACGTGAACTATGACAGGCAATAAAGCTGCTTAATACACAATCTTGTAAACCAGCTCAGTGCTGGCACAGAATGTATTATTCAAGGACCTCAGTAACAGCCTGTGCTCTGCATCTGGCTGAAGAGACTTCTATCATCCCACCTAATTTTTTTTTACTTAAGATGTAAGAAGAAAATTCCTTACCAACCAGATCTCCATACTTTATTTAAACACGTTTCCATTAAAAATATAAGCAGTAGACATACAGAACAGTCTTATGTTAGGCCTCCCGTTCCCTGACAGTCAAGGGCAGACACCCTCCCACCCCACCCCCCCAGCTTCCCCTGCAATGCACAAGACCAACAAGAGACACATATGGTATGAGACAGGTCCAGTAATTAACTACAGATTACCTAGGGGAAAAAAAAAACAAATACCCTCAAGAGAAAATTAAAGCTGTTAAAATTTACATATTTCCATTACATATAAAAAATTCAGTTCACATAAAGTGACTATTCAAGTTACAGCAGGCACCTGGAAGTGGACAGTGACAGGAGGAAAAATATGGAATGGGAATTTCATCAAGGATAAATGCCAGAATTAGAGCTGAATGACACCAAGTTAAGCAGGAGTGTTGATTCCCAGGAGGACAGGGAAGCTCTACAGAGAGACTTAGATAGATTGGATCACTGGGCCAACATCAATGGTATGAGTTTCAACAAGGGCAAGTGCCAGGTTCTGCACTTGGGCCACAATAACCCCATGCAGCGCTACAGGCTTGGGGAGGTGTGGCTGGAAAGCTGCCTGGCAGAAAGAGACCTGGGGGTTCTAATTGACATGCGGCTGAATATGAGCCGGCAGTGTGCCCAGGTGGCCAAGAAAGCCAACGGCATCCTGGCTTGTATTAGAAATAGCGTGGCCAGCAGAAGTAGGGAGGTGATTGTGCCCCTGTACTCAGCACTGGTGAGGCCACACCTCGAGTATTGTGTCCAGTTTTGGGCACCGCAATACAAGAGAGATATCGAGGTGCTGGAGCGAGTGCAGAGGAGGGCAATGAAACTGGTGAAGGGCCTAGCAGACAAATCATATGAAGAGCGGTTGAAGGAGCTGGGACTGTTTAGTTTGAGGAAGAGGAGGCTGAGGGGAGACCTCATCACTCTCTACAACTATTTGAAAGGACACTGTAGAGAGGTTAGTGCTGGTCTCTTCTCACAGGTAATTAATGACAGAACAAGAGGGAATGGCTTCAAGCTCCAACAGGGTAGTTTTAGACTGAACATTAGGAAAGAATTTTTCACAGAAAGGGTGGTTGGGCATTGGAATAGACTGTCCAGGGAGGTGGTTGAGTCACCATCCCTGGATGTGTTTAAGAGACATTTAGATGTGGTGTTGGGGGATATGGTGTAGGGGAGAACTTTGTAGAATAGGGTAGATGGTTGGACTCGATGATCCCAAGGGTCTCTTCCAACCTAGACAATTCTATGATTCTATGAATGCCATTATACCTAGGAATCGCAAATGGTCTGAACTGTGCACCAAAATCGCAGATTAACATGAGTTCAGACAAATGTGACATAACAGATGTCAATGGGAAAAACAAAGTGTAATTGTACATAAAGAAAGATAATGACTTAGTACAATGAGTAATCCATTTTACCCACTATGTCTTGGCAAAGCATCATAGACATGCCATCTGCTTTACACACAATACTGATAAAAATTATAAACTATTGAACAGGTGATACCAAGAGATACAGACAATATCAGGATGTCATAACCTGACAATACTGAACATGTCAGTGCCTTGAAGAATGATCACACTATTTGGGAAAAAAAAACCCTGAAGGAAACAAAAAGCCCAAGCATTACTTTACGGGTTTAACATATGATACTAATTTTGGAAACAAATGAATTAGCATCTACAAATTAATTTATCTCTTGAGAAAATAACTACTGCAAGAATTCTTTCCTAAATGATCATTAGACACCACTTAATCATTCCTTCCAAGATTAGGCATATTAATTCCAGAGGCTAAGATAAAATTCCCATAAGGGTCACTGGTGCCTTCTGTTACACTTCCCCTGCAATTTCAGCTGGATACTGAAGTAGAAGGCTCGAAGCGCCTTCTATTGAGAAACTGTATTGTAGTGTGTTGCTCGTGTGTCTCATACTTTTATTCCTATATTTACAGCAGTTATGGTTCAGCAGCAATTTAAATAATTCCTATTTATTCAAGTTTTCTTTTACATTAAGTAATAGGTGACAGACAGAATTCTCCAAAACTTATTAATAAATTAAAATAAAGATTCACAAATTGTTTGATCCAGGGAGAGTACCTGTATAAAAGGGTCAGCATTTCAGTTTAATGACTTTCCTGTCTTATAATCTCCTGGAAATGCTTCTGTATCACATCTATTACACTTCTTAATTGTACAGGATTTGTCTTCTTATCAATAGCAATGATTTTGCTGCTGTTACAACTAACATCCTCAGGCAGAATAGGTTCGGACCATTATCCTAGTTTTCACGTTACTTAGAAATTTATTATGCTAGCCAGTAAGTCTTGAAAGTCTTGCATATTAAGACTGGAGCACAGAAGTGAACCTCTCTGGGGGTACACTGTTTTTACTAAGACACTGTAGAAATTTCACCAAGTAAACCTTCAGATTGCCAACTTTTCAGAGGTTATAAGCAGGTAGGAAAACAAGCTTAAAACTGACAAGTCAGAGAACTAATCTGAAAAAAATACAATTCAGTAAGAAAAGTGTAAACATGAAGGAACTTAATTACATAAAGGGAAGACAAGTCAGAGAACTAATCTGAAAAAAACACAACACAGTAAGATAAGTGTAAACACGAAGGAATCTAATTGCTTAAAGGGAAGATGGGGTAGGCGTTACGCAGGGTTCTGCAGAAAGGATCTGGAGGTTCATGTTTAGAAAACTTGACGCGAGTTAAATATTGCAAGAAATGCAAACATGCTGGGGTTTTTAAAAGGGACTGCTGCATGAAATACATCTCTATCCTATACTCTGATACTACTTTACTTGGCTCTAGCAGAAACTAACCTCACCAGTTTCATGCACAATACTTGAAGACAGACATGAATCAAGAGGAGAGGGGGAGCATAAAAGAAAAATAAAAACAACTAGAGGCCTTAATAAAGGGGGAAGATTGAGAGTACTGGATGTGTTTAGTCTAGAGATGGCTTTCTAATGGCAAGGATATTTAGAAACAAGACTGACTTGCTTTGGGAGGTTATAGAACTCCATCTCTGAAGATCTTCAGGAGTGAATCAGGTAAGAAGGTTTCAGATTAACTTGCATGTTTTCTGAAGGAAGTGGAATGGACTAGATTAGCACCATTCTACTACTCTTAAATTCCTGGAAAATAATATAGAGGTGGTCAGTACTCTAGTTCTAAACATGTAGCAGCTTTGGGAAGTACCTTTTCTGCAGTGGTCCAAACACCCAATTACCTCAATGTGTCCATCATGAGAGTTTGCAATATGGGCTGAAACAGATTTGGAGAGATTATCTAGACGTTCCTTTACCCCAAGGAAGAATCAACTGTGCCTAAACCATTCCTAAAAGATGTGTCTGTAACTCAAGGTGATCCACCTGTGGCTTACAAGCTCCACAGGGTTAAATATCATGACCAACAGCAAGGCTGTCTTGGAATGGAGCAGTGGGACAACCTGAAATGCCAGCTGTGGTGGATGCAAGTGAGATACCGAGACCAAGACTGATGGATCATCAGAGCCAGGTGGCCAGCCTAGTTGCAATCTTGCATGGTAAGATCTAAGAAAAAGTTGCTTTTATCAACTGCGTATGAACTGCTCCTGTAGTTTCTTCTCCTCTTAGTCTTCAGTGTACAGAGCATGCACTCATAGCTGCCAGTCAAGTGAAGTTTTTTGATGAGCATCTTGTGTGGGTCTTGTAAGTCTGACATCCTTGGTGTAAGCTGTCCTATAAAACCTCAGTGATGGATTCAAAATGATCTGGTGATTATCCCTAATTCAGTATGATCAGATCTTTCTTCTATCTTCTCAATTCTGGACTGAAGAGTTCCCAATTACAGCTGTCTGTATCTTTCCTAGACCTCTGATCTTTTCATTACTAAAGAGTCCTTTCTAATCCACCCACGTAGACCCACATCTAAACTTCTGAAAATTATACAAAGTGCAAATTTCTCAAAAAATATGACAAACATCATAATGCTTTAAAACAGAAATTACCAAATGACTTTTAGCAGAGAAACTATGGCCAGAGTTTCAAGTGTGTACCATCAATTTGACAGACACTGTAGTTGCTCAAGTACTGGTTCCCTAGGCATGTAATTCTTCTGTCATCAAAATTACACATAGTCATTACACTGCCAATCTTCTTTTAATAGTTATATGTAGGATGTTAGATATGATAACAGTGGTGCTCCAGCAGGAGAAACCTACACATGGACTTCTAATATCAAGACATCATGTCATAAAAATTAGTCGCTCCTTAGCAAATATAAAATATCTATGTTCCATGGCAAACTCAATTTTCCATATATCCATAAAGCTTTCTTCATGAAAGGGAAATATTTGTTTCTCCATAAATAAATTATGTATTAGAGTTCAAGCCAGAGTAAGCTTTTTAACTGCTTTTAAATATCATCCACCTAAGCCTGTTATCTGTGAATTGTATAAGAATGAGTTAAATTTGTTTCATAATTTAGTTTGACTAAAAAAAAAAAAAAGCTATTTTGATTCTTACTTCAGAAAAAGTATATGGTGTAATATGTCAACTAGTAACATCATTAAAGAATAATAGTGATATACAGACACATACAGAAATGGTTTGTAGAGCTTACATGCATTGCCCTGTTCTGCAGAAGTATTTTTGTAGAGCCTTTTGTGAGTACCAAAGAAAAAAACCCATTACCACTGAAGACAACTTATTTGGTTTGCTACTGATTTAGGTGATAAATAACCGGACAGAAATGTGTTGCAATTCAATCAAAAACACAGGAGAAGAAACAAGTATTTCCCTTTATTAATACATATCTGTTTACCATACAAGCTATAAATATGTACATGGACATTAAAGATTAAATATTAGTAATAAGCAAATACTCTATCATAAAGTAATTTATATTATTGTAACTTATTGACTTCAAGTATTCCAGGTTGTTTTTAAATCAGTTAGCAGCAAGATAATACACTAAAAACACAGTGATAATGAGAGACCTGTCTTCTTAACATATATCTTATGTTATTCTTACTCCTTGGCCAGCTGTACATTGGTCGGTTTCGCTCCAATAGGTATCCCATATTTGTGCAAAGTGCTGATTAAAATTTCACGCATTTCATTGTTGTAGGAGTCAAAGTCAAATACATTTCGAACAACATTTGCCAGTCCTTCAGTTGGAAATTTCTGTGAAGAAACAAAGATCCCCAGATTTATTTTACCGAATATCTGTAAGTTACAGTATATCACTAAATACTTCTAAAGTGAATTGTTATAACAGTAACTTTGCTCAACTTACACAAGTGCTCAATTAATCTTTTTTTTAGTCTCTAGAATAAAGAAGGTACATTGCTTAAAGTCAGAATGAAATACTGACACCAAACCTGAATTAAACAAACAAGCAGGAGACAATTACTAAAATACTCAGCATCATTCATGTTATAAAGAATTGTTTGCATTACACACATAACAAGATGATGTAATCATTGGAACATATAATTAAACATAGCCTGTACTTTTTTAAATTTGGAACTGCTTTCTGCTAACCATGAAGATCTGACAAATACATATATTCGTAAAATTCAACTATACAATTAATTTAAGAATTCTGAGTCTTAATGTTGAATACAGAAAAGTGGAAGATACACTGCTTACTAAAAATGACTTTAGGTCATGATGGACTTTAGTAGAAACAGAAATTCACTTAAGATGCACAAACATTTGTTTTCTTAGTGAGGAATACTACTTGAAATGTGCTGTGTACATAAAAAAAAAGTTTATCAAAGTTTCATTAGTATTTGCAACATAGGAAGTTTTGCTACTGAACTGGACTGATGATTTAAGGCCAGTGTGCTCTTCCAGGTTTCAGAACTCACATATTCCAACACCTTTTAATTATTGTTGTTCTGCAAGAAGAAAACACAATTTCCTGCATCCTATTGCCCACTGAGACCTAGAAGCCAGTAAAACTTAAAAGCCTTCACCAAGCAGTCAATTGAACTCATGTAATAGGAATAAACTGAAATGGAGAAGGATTTTTTGGTACCTGCAGAAGACACTACAGGTGTGAAAAGCTGGCTTAGCCTTTCTGTGAACTGGTTCCAAGTGCTTAGTCAGTAACTTCTGTCTTTTGATTTACCCTGGAACTCCAATAGCAAACATGTACCTGTCCCCATTTAAATTAAGGCAGATTTCAATAAACATGGACCTTAATGTATGCAGCCATAATTTCAGGCTTAAATAAGCTTATTTTTTAAAGGAACACTCAGGTAATTTAAACAGAGTATGTATCGTGCAAAATTTAGATTTTACTTGCCATTGATAAAAACAGCTGTTTAAGTTGAACATGTTGACACAGCTAAGTCACTGAGCCTTTTCACAGATACTCCTTAACAGAGCATCTGAAAAAATAATCTTACTCTCATAAGATATAAATACAGTCAATCAAACAAAAGGAATTTTAAAAAATAATCACCAAATTACTATGTATCCTAGAACTTTATCACCTAACTGTTTCATTTTAATGGCTCCATGTCCAAGTGGTGAGCAGTGACAAACAAGCGGTGTTCCTCAGGGGTCAGTATGGGGACTGGCGCTGTTTAACATCTTTGTTGGTGACATGGATGTTGGGATGGAGTGCACCCTCAGCAAGTTTGGCGACAACACCAAGCTGTGTGGAGCAGTCGACACTCTGGAGGGAAAGGATGCCATCCAGAGGGACCTGGACAGGCTTGAGAGGTGGGCCTGTGCCAACCTCATGAAGTTCAACATGGCCAAGTGCAAGGTCCTGCACATGGGCTGTGGCAATCCCAAGCACAAATACAGGCTGGGCGGAGAATGGATTGACAGCAGCCCTGAGGAGAGGGACTTGGGGGTGTTGGCTGATGAGAAGCTCAACGTGAGCCGACAATGTGCGCTTGCAGCCCAGAAGGCCAACCACATCCTGGGCTGCATCAAAAGAAGTGTGGCAAGCAAGTCAAGGGAGGTGATTCTGCTCCTCTACTCTGCTCTTGTGAGACCACACCTGGAATATTGCATCCAGCTCTGGAGCCCCCCACATAGGAAAGACATGGACCTGTTGGAGCAGGTCCAGAGGAGGACCATGAAGATGATCAGAAGGGCTGGAGCACCTCTCCTATGAAGACAGGCTGAGGGAGTTGGGGTTGTTCGGCCTGGAGAAGAGAAGGCTCCAGGGAGACCTTATTAGCAGCTTTCCAGTATCTGAAGTGGGCTTACATGAAAGGCAGAGAGGGACTTTTTACAAGAGCACGTAGTGACAGGATGAGGGACAATGGCTTCAAACTGAAGAGGGTTGATTTAGATTAGATATTAGGAAGAAATTTTACACTCTGAGGGTGGTGAGGCACTGGAACAGGTTGCCCAGGGAAGTTGTGGATGCCCCATCCCTGGAAGTGTTCAAGGCCAGGCTGGATGGGGCTTTGAGCAACCTGGTGTAGTGGGAGGTGTCCCTGCCCATGGCAGGGGGGTTGGAACTAGATGATCTTTAAGGTCCTTTCCAACTCTAATCAATGATTCTATGACTCCATGATTTTACATTTTTTGGCAAGAGATTGAAGTGAGCATCTTTTTATTTTAAAATTCTCACTTTTTATTTATATACCTTTCATTCAAATACTAGATCTCTGAGGCAAGCACCTGGAAGCCCCCATCTCAGTATGGCACATTTACAGTGATGAAAATAAACGTGAATAAGTACTTTAGGAAGTTTTTTGGTTTTCCCCATTAGTGAGAGCAAGGCTGGCAAGAAAAACTTGAAAAACAGGTTAAACACAAATGTCAGAAAAAATTATAAATGTACTAAAGGATACTGAGTCCTGATTAAAAACTGAAATAAAAGAAAGCAGAAAATTTTCATAGATGTTTTGACTTGTACTCTTAATCACACATCAGCCTTAGTCAGGAGTTTAATATTTTCCCAACTTAATAAATATCTAATCTCTGAAATAAAATAACTGTGACACAAGCAATACTAAAATTATCTAGCTACTGTGGTAGAATGGAACACCACTGCTAGAAATAGGCTTGTACGAAACTTTTTTTAATCATGCCACAGAATATTTCAGTACTAGTGTTGGTATAAAAGCATGCTAAACTATGTCCTGCTTTTTAAACCTGTCCATGAGGAACCCATTAGAAGTTCTGCTTACAGCTTAGCAAAATACAAGCTACTGTGGGATAATATAAAGTTGTCCTACAGCCTGTGCCACCCTGGTTACAATGTTTCAAACAGTAAGGCATGGATAGGTACTAAAAATAAAATTTCTCCCAACAGTTATTCCAACTAACTTAATGTTTCAAATGTAACATAAATGCAAAAAGTTTGTGACAAAGTTTAGTAGTGAAAGTACTAACTTCTATAAAGTAAATTTCACCTTGGAGTCAAAGTAAACATCATATTAAAAAAAAAAAAGGCCCAGACTTACAAAGATGCGCATCACAGTTAAGTTTAAAAACATGTAAAGCTATTTAGTACTCAGTGTGCAGGACTCTATCTCAATGTGTTTTCAAGCGAGTCTTCTTTTTGTTAACAAGAACAAAACATGTCCAGAAGTGTGCATACTTTATATAACAAAACCTTTCCTTAAGTAATTATTTTAGAACACTTATGATGACGGATACTGCATTTTATGTGCTCTTTCCTTCTCACTGCAAAGGACAACCAACAAACTGGCACCAAGCTATCTTGTTCACTCTCGACCTACTCTGTTACCTGCCCTGCACTAGACACTGCAGAAATCTTGGTCAAGTGCTTCAAATATCATCTGGTGTCTCTAAGTACGTCCATGGTTTTGTGAATCACTGCATAACTTCTAATATCGGTACCATTCTCCTCAATGAATTGCCTCAATAGTTCCACGCCTCTTGATCATTAGGACATCATAAAAAAAATTATTTCCTCACGTACAACTGATTGCTGCTGTCAATAAAACCTGTTTTGAACACAAGCCACTTGTGAAAAGGCCCTCTGCTTCAGTTATTAGAAAAATCACCATTCTCGTTTCAGTCAGAACAAATCCAACCACTTTTAACTGCCTGAACAACTGTTTACTGAAGAAAGGCAATAACCATTCACTTGAAGAAAGAAAAACAGAAAAAAAAAAAGGTTGAATGTTTGAGTCGAGCATTTAAAACAAATCATTTGGTTTCTATCGATTTTTAAAACTAGATTACTGGAGAAAATATTGATCTCTCATCAGTCTGTCTGGTTCTCATTCATTGATTCTTCCCCTTACAAGTAACACCTCCCTGTGTACCTTAGAGTTTAGATTCTTGGCTGTTCCTTAAAACAGTAAGTAATCTAGGTTTTGCTTTTAACAATTTTATATTTACATATATATATATTATGTTTTATTCGATACAGAGTGGTGACAGAATTCAGCTCGGTGAAAAATACATATTTTTATGGACCTAACTTTCCATGAGTATGTGTATTGCTGTAGTCTGCTTAAAAGCTATCAGCAAAATAGTAGTTTCCTACTACAAATACAGAATCTTAATTAAAATATGCTATACACATTGAGGTTTCCTGTACTTCTACCACTACCCTGATAACAAAGTGACAAATTATCTGGTATCCAGTCTGTAGTAAGTCCAGATTTTTGTTTTAGACTTCTACCTTGTGTTCTCACTACTACTCCCTTCCCTACATATTCCAGTGCCTTCAGACACCCGCACATTTCCCATCCTACCAGCACCATCCCAAAGGCCCACCCTGCCCCCACGACACTAACAGATCTCTCCCTACCTGCTCATTCCTCCGTGCCCCTGGCTTCCCCCTGTATGCCCGATGCCTTTTCACTGAATGCTGCCACTTTTGTCTGTGTCTCCTCAGTTGTCCTGTCAGCAGGGCAAGAAGCACCACATTTATGGCTCATCCTGAGCGACAGGCATACTAATTGATTAACCAGTGCTCATGTCTTTAGTGGGCATTGTCTACTGCCAAGCAGAACAGCTGGATTCTCCCCCTGCCTTTTCATTCACAGGGACACTAATTTCAATCTGTTCCTCTCTGTCACATAGCCGCTGATTTTGATTAAACCAGCAGAAACTTAATTATCTTTGAAAACTGGTAACTGAGATTCACTGTGGTTGGCCAAAAAGGTAAATGGTTATTATTGATGTGCCTTTGGCAGGAAGGTGAGAAAGGGATACCAACTGTGATGCGACAAGCCTAGTTCCCCCTTTTGAGATTAGGCTGAACAGAAAAAAGTACTATCTTAGCACAAAAGCTTACTGCAGAGGCCTAAAAGCCTGATGATGCGTAGACTTCAGGGCCAGAAGGTACCTTAGATATTCACTGCCTGAAAACTGTTATACTAGTGCCTACTATTAGAAATCAATCTCAGAGTCGAACAAGAAAGAAGGCCTATCAGAAAAATCTCAGCTTTCCCAAACTCAACAGAGTTAGTAAAAAAGCTATTTTCATTTTATCTGACTAGTGTGGCTTGCCTGATCAACATCTATCAGGGACCTTGGGTGAATCTTGACTCTGCAAAACAACATACAAAAGGTCTCATGAAAACAGGTGTATTATATTGCTGAGAAGCAGTCATAGCATACACTGGTAGTTACGGACAGCATATGGCAACCCAACGGAGCGAGAGCAGAGCTTCTCAGCTTGCCCATAAGTCACTATTACCATCAATACTTCTGACATTTGACACAACCTGAAAACTGCAGGCGAGCGAGACAAAAAGGCTATGTTCAGGTCACCTGCAATCTAGAGCTGCAAGACCCTAATTCCCTACATAATCCATGGGGAGAAATAGGTGCAGCAACCATGTTAGACAGCCACAGTGTTCAACTTGCCCTGTGCCTGCAGTTTTGGGTCTTCAAACCAGTTTGGTATCTCAGGCTTCATCAAAAAACCCTTTCCTTAAGGAAAAAGTTAATATAGAGGCAACCTAGCTCTGAATGCAGTGTCTAAGCTACAACTAAATTGCTATGGGTTCCCTACTTGCATAATCTTTATGGGAATATATGCTCTTGTAACTACACTGTAGACACAACCTTTTACGTGGAAGACCACAATTAATCAGATTGCAGAGTTTAGCCTAATAATATGTTTAAGTCACAGTAATCAGAATATTCTCTTTACTGACTAGCCCTGATGCTCAGATGCTCTCTCAGATAACAGTAATCAACAGCAATTTTTTCTCCGAAACAACCAACTCTTTTTTGCAGAAACAAAGAATTCCGAAATTATGTGAAAGAAATTGGCACAATAGTACAAAGAGAGTGGATCTGTGGAACTGCTGTAAGGGAAATTGTTTAACAACATGACTAACTTCCCTCCTTCCTTCCTAAGGACCAGCAATTTTATTGACTCATTTCCCTCCTTCCTCTTTCTTCTCTACCTGAAGACCTAAAAGCTTCTTACTTTGGAATAACCATTATGTTTATATTCATTGTTTACATTTGGCTACTCCCAGCCTTTTTATTATTCAGATTGAAAAACAAGTTACAGTAAACAAAATGTTGCATCCTTTCAAAGAGACAGGGATCTTGAAAACAAATGTTTCAGAAGAAATCAAAGCTGCATGTTGGAGATTTATTTGGATATTTACACTTGACTTTGAAAGAGGTGAAAACTTAGCAGACAGGAAACTTCCCCGCTGATCTGTGCCCAATGTCCAGGTTGAAGTGACCATACTAATCCGGTTAAGTGAAGGAGACAGAAGCAGAGAGTAAGTGCCCTTAAAACAATTAGCAATGCATCTCTTTGAATCTTCAATTAGATGCTACTCACACTCAAAGAAAAAAAGAATTAAATCCCTAAGTTTCTGCACTACTTGGTGACAGAAGACAGTGCAAACTTCAGATTACTTGGAGACAGAAGATGAAGGAAATAGGCTAGGATAGAAGGTAGGAACAGCCAGAGTAAGAAGATGGGAAGGAGTTCATTTAACAAAAACCTTAAACTACCAGCTTTTCAGCAGCACAGCAACTGTTCCTCAAGTTTGTAATTTTTTGCATTTTCATTTCGAATGTAACTCTGTGTTTAAAGAGATCAGTGATATTATCAACATTGTACATGTTCCTATCAGTTTGCTAAGCAAATACCTATCAACTGGTATTGGATCCTAATAAAATACTCTGCTTACAAGTTTATTTGGATGGATTCTTCAGCTTTTAGGTCTGACTTTTGTTAGCTCTTAGTACCACGTTATAAAGACAGCATTATTTTTTATTTATATTATGATATCATAGTAGCACCAATTTGCTTTCTCTCCAGACCTCGTTGCACCCTAGAGACCACAGAGCACGAAAATCTATCCTCCCCAGAAATCTGGATGAACTCAAAATTTTTAAAAGTAGTAATTCTAAGCTGCAGGGTCTAAAAGTCTGTGTATATAGATGAATGTATGTGAATATGTTTCTGAGCACAAACACAAAACCATCATGCAATCCTGTTACACTATGCAGTGTTAAACATGGGAACAGTAGGTCAAATACTTTGTGACAATTTATATTCTAATTGTAATAATTACATTAATATTTCCGTTTCAATCTAGGATTCAGTAATTCAAAAAAAGTCTATAAATTAACAAATTACCAACCTTATGATTAGAAAACATAACAAAATAAAAGCACTGCTATTTCAAAGAGCATTAAGATAATTTATATTTCAAATACTTCGAACAGAATCCTCCAATTTATAAAGACAGAAGTCAGGCTCTACTGTACTCTTAAAAAAAACCCCACCATTAAATCAGAATTCACAATTTTTCAGTTAAAATGTGTGTAGGAAGCAATCATGGATCCTACGTACCTGTTTACTACGTTGTTATCCATCTAACATTTTCCTTAGAAAAATTCCACCAGTGATGTATTACTGTTATGCAGCAGGAACTTGTTTTCCCCCAGGAAATGATTAAAACCAAAACTTTTATAGCAGCATAAAGTTGAACTGTCGTAGTACTGTATGCTGAATATGGAATTTTATAATGAAGGCTAGTATGAACATTGTGTACCGTAGTCATCGTATGAATGTGATATTTTCTCACGCAGTAGAAAAACAGACTCTCAGGGGTTTTTTATATCTATCAATAAACATACAGAACAAATATCTGCCTTTGTACATCTGTGATCCTTACCCTCAGACTACCTGAATATGATGATTACTTAAAAATGCAAAAGTTTTCATAAGAATTAAATAAAAATGGATGAACAATAGTGGCATCTTTTTCTAAAACATTCAAGCATTAAAAAATTAGTAGTAATGAATTCAAGTTTTCGATGAAATCTGACGTACTGTACCTGTAAATGTTTTACAATATTCACAACTTCTCTGGTTGAATAGGGATAGTTAATAATTCCTTGGTCAGCTAAGCTCCTGAGTTCTCCAAAAGCAGCCACTAGTTTCTGAAGAATCGGCTCTGGAACATCGGGACCATATTGTCTAAGCATAGCCAGTTCAGACTGTGGTTTGGGATTATCAACAGCATGGCAACTAAAAATGTCCCCTAAAAATAAAAAAAGCATACAGTTAAGTAATTTATAAAAAGATAACTTCACAACAGCCCCTTTAAGTTTCATACAGCACCTTAAATGGAAAAGCAATGGCTCCAGAGGATGCCGAGTACCTGCTTGTTAATAAAAGACAAAAACTAGTATGAAAAATGTGAAGGATGAACTTGCTATGAAGAACATCAAGGTTCCCGGAAACATGGAGGTCTCTCCTGTCATTTTAATGAAGGCGGTCACAAGGGAGAAATTAACTTCAAGAAGAAACACAAGTCAAATGAATGCAGAAAAAAAAGAAATGGCAAAAGGTTTAAAGAAAGAATAACTGGTTGAATGGGACCAATTTGCAAACACCTTCAAAACACCACAGGATGCAGGGAAATCCTGATATGCTGGAATGCCCTAATGCAAACCCAGCTGAGAGTTCTAGAGGAAATACTGGATTTATCTTTTCTCTCTGCCTACGCTGAAGTATGGTAAGAAATTTGGCAAGATATTCTTTCCATACATTCCAATTATATTGGTCCCAATCATATCATCTATAAAATTGAGTTTATTCGTAAAGAGTCCTTTAACAGTTGTACAAAAATTTGCAGAAGCATGACCAGATCCTGTTAAAAAAGGACTTGGATTAAAAGCAGAAGAGCCCCTATGCTTGAAAAACAAAATCAACGAAGAACTCCAAAACCTCAACCAAGCTTCTGCCATGTGGGCCAAAAGCAGTAATGCTGGGATGATCAATTTTGTTAAAAGGATCCACATAAGGAGGGAAATTAGGTCATGAAAAAGACATAGGCTGTACTAAAAACATCTTGGGGCAACATAGTTGGGTGAAATTCAGCGCCAGTGAGTCTCTGACACAGAATGCCCGTTCACTGGGAGCTACAACTGATAAACAAAAAAGCTCTGATGCAACATGGAATTCGGTTTGCACCTGCTTTTATGAGTAGGTTATTATTTCTTGCAGAATAAGCATTATGGCCAAAGTTAACAGATAAAACCACACAAATTAAGGTGCCTGCACATAAATGGCTAAACTAACATAGAGAACTCCATCAGTGGAGTCTGGAGGGCTATTCAGTTCATAGCCCTGGTGTAAGACTGCCAAAGGCCCATTTAGACTAACACTGGACCACACAAGTCAATGATTCCTTCATCACTTGCCCTTATGGAACATAAATTCTTGCTGTTGCTGTGAGATTAAGCTGTGGGCAATCTTTGCTGATACACAGGATTTTTAGGACCTACCAGGAGCTTTCTGAAATAAGGCTGCTGTTGATATGAAAAACTTTGATGTGAAATTTGGACAGCCTTACCTGAAACTAGGATAAATTCAATATATTATCAAATATATATATATTTTTTAATAAGGCCTATCATACACAGCCATAGGCATGGAGAAGCTAATGGGGATTAAGAAGCAGGTAGCACAGTGCTAACACCAAAAAAGACAGTAGCCTCCACTGCTGAGAGGAGAAAAAAGAACCATTCATCAAGCTCTCATCTCTTGTATCGAAGAGGACAGCACCTGGCCTGTGGCTTGTTTGATATGGGGGAAAAAAAAAATGGTGAGCAGTTGTGTTAGCCATTGATGTCAGGTATCAAGCTGCTTACATTTCATATTTTTGCTATATTTGTATATAATATACACTCATTAAGGAAGATTTCTTGTAACCTTGTCTGTCTGTTGTGCTTGTCCAAGTCCCGTAAAACAAATTAGTTGCAACACAGTTGACCACATATAGCTGTTCACTCCAGGGCAAGTTCGGGCACTTTTATTAAGATATATAAAGTTACATCTTAGTCTTTAAGCTGAATCTCACCCTGAGTGAACAAAGTATCAATATGCATAAGGACCCCTTCTCCACATGATATCTAATGAATAAAGACAGTCATTCTATTAATCAGTTATATTAAAGATCACCATTTAATAAGAATCACTTACCTAATGTGCCAAAAAAGTCATTACCCAAGAAAGGAAACCCAGGTCTATTTGCTAGAACTATCATTCTAAAATCAGGATGAATAACTATTACATTTTCTCTCCCCTCTACGTTAGCTTGATCTGGAAAAGAAATAAAATTTATTAATTGCATGTTTAAGCTTTGCATTATGAATGAATTAAACGAACATAATTAGATTAGAAGAATTCTTAGAATTAGAAGAATTCTTCTAATCTAATTATGTTCTTCTTAGAATTAGAACACCAGTTACAAAAAAAGGCTCAATAGCTTCTTAGCATGTCATTCAACTATGAGTGTTCTGGGTCTCATTTTAAAGTTTCATTTTTTTTTCATGAAAATTTAACCCAAGTGTTTAATTTGAAAAAATAAAAATGCATCCACTGTTTTGGGGGTGGGGACTACCACTTGTTTATATTTAATTTCACCAAAATGTTGAGGCCAATGATGAATAAAATTTCTTTTTATATAGGTCTGACATTATCTGATCTGGGAACACAGGACTGAAATTCCTACTGATTATTATAAAAATACGTGAGAAGCCAGAGACACATGATTTCACACATGTGGAGACTCCGTTCCCCCAAAATGAGTGAAACCGGCCCCACTTTTTCCCTTGCAGCATGCTTCCAGTGGCATAGGGAGTTTGGGAATCCTTCTACCTCCTCCAAAAAACTACAGTAATAATTGAGACTGGTTAGCAAGATATTTTAAAAAATTCCCACTAAGAGTTTATAATGACAAGCAAAAATCAAGTGTTGTGCCATGCGAGTGCTGAATGATTGCTCCACTCAAACATTGTTCCCAATATTGTTAAAACCAAACTCATTACAGTGTCTATAAACATTAAGAGGGCATTTCAAACATGGTCTGTCTTTCCAAAATAATGAAAAATATTTAGTTCCTGTAATTCATATGAATTAAATTCTATTAAATTACAAAATACTTTCATCCTGCAGGATATATTTAAATAATATAAGCATATGTAATATTTGATTAGATGAAACCCTTAACAATTCAACCTTAAATATCAATTTTAGATTTGATCAGATTATACCCCGACTGTCCAAATGGGCATAACCAACATCATAATTTGGTCAACTAGATCCTTATTTCTTATGGTGAATGAGAAAATGAGAAGCAGAGAGGTCAACTTACAGTTTGTTGGGTTTTTTTGTGGTTTGTTGGTGTTTTTTTTTTTAATTTTTCAGCAAAATTCTTGAGAATGCTAATTAAGAAAACCTTTGTGGCTACTGCAAACACAGTAAAGAAAACTACTGTAAATTCTTTAATTGTTAACCATTTAGCAGCAAGTACTTTTTCCATTTGGACTCTTTTGGGTAACTTAGTAACTCAACATGTTACATTTTACTGTAAATGATCAAAAAGCTTTCTATCTACTTACTGGCAACAATTCGCCTTCCATCTGACAAAACCATTTCCCCACTTTCTACTAAAGTTTTTAAGATACAGGTAACATTTGTTGGTGCTTTGTCTGCCTCATCAATTATCAAAATATGTCCGAACTTCACTGCTTTTACCTAGAAGAGAAAAGAATCAAAACATCACAACTCCCCAAAAATACTGCAAGAAAGTGCATTATTGATTTCTCAGTCAGTAGTAGTGACATCTTGGTGGCACTGAGACAAGAAAGTGACTCAGAACAGGGATAAGCTATGACCAAACTGAGCAGAAAGAAGAGGAAGCAAGTAAGACAAGAAAGGTGGGTGTTTCTCTCTCTTTAGGATAGGGATGGAAAGGGCTGTGCTAGGAAGGGAGTGCGGAGCCTGACTGAGAATGGAGTGCTGACAGAGAAGTGCAAAAGCCATTTGCGTCTGTCAACACGAAGCTGAAAGATATAAAGAATGGCTGCAAGAGCTGTTTGGAGTCCAACTTAGCAGGTAAGTGGGAGATGCTACAGAAGAGGAGGAGGAAAATACCACTCTACTAGTTAGAATGTGTCAGGTTAATACTAAATTATTTCCCATGCTTATTTTGGGCATGTAGGCGCTCACTACTATCATCTTACTCAGCATTTGCCACAGCAAACGTGACAAATGCGATTAAAGTACAAGTTAATGAAATGTTGCCACACTCACTGACTATGCCATGAAAGTAATCAAATCACAAAGAATTTTCTTATTTGAAAAGCCAGCATGTTTAACTACTTGTTTTTAATGAAAAACATTTCCAAATATACAATCCAAATGTTACTACTGACCAGCGGTGAATCTTCATATATAATAAGACCATCTTTAACAGAAGGTTGTAGAGTAAGGCTTTGTACAGTGGTATCCCTGAAATGTGGAAAAATAGACAGTATTAACTAAAATACACAGGAATTTTAGTTGCAATATAATGCCAAATGAATAAATGAAAAACTGGAGGGTCTCTTTTCCTAAGAGGAAAAAATATCTTTTTTTTTTTTTCTTTTTGGGGCAGGGGAAGGAGGGGGGGAAAGAGACGTGGAACGGGAAGGGGAGGGTTGTGTTTTTAGAATTCTTGAAGAACTTGAACAGAGAACAGTGCAGTGCCAGCTTAGTGGTCAAAGGTCAGTATCCCTGTCTCTGCCACGGCTGTTACGGCACTTCTCAATTTCTCATAAACCCAGGAAAGAAAAACACTGAAAAGTGAATCTGTATCTTTTGCATATAGGCACATTACTACTGTTACTACTATTTCTAGTTAAGCATGTTTAAACTGTCACAACAAACAGTGGAATCTCTCCCCAGAAAACCCAAACAGGAATTTGCAGTATTATAGTCAAATCATTAACGTTTTACTTGCTCTTCTACACGTATCACCAAAAGAAAAAAAAAAAAAGACGACTAAAAATACTCATGTGGAATTCTAAAAATCAACTGCTTTTAGTTCTATCTAAACCATACCAGATAGAATAATTTTTACTAGCACTTGCTACTTTTTATATGATGGACAGTGTCAGCTCTTAAATGGGACAGAGGTTTTAACAGTGTAGTATTTCATTTTGAAAATGTATTTGTGTTTGAACTCCTCAATTTTTTTTTTCCTTTTTTTTTTCCTTCAAATGTAAGACAGCTTTAATTAAAATCTGTAATGAGAATATTCCTTAATCTTTGCTATTTTCATTGATTTCAACCACCACTGAATGTACAGATAAATAAAAAACAGTTGCAATTCAGAAAGGTCCAGCAACAAACATCGCCACACTGAATTTACCTATATAAATTATGTCCATAACCCAGGGCAAGCCCCTCCTGATTCTATAAAATACTTGTCAAAACCTTTGTCAAGATCTGTACAACCAACCCCATTGACCTCGAGCCCAGAGGGATCAATGAGCTAAGGAATAATCTAGAGATGGGTGATGACACAAGATCCCCATGACTCCCACTGTTTCATGGGCAACTGGATATCCAACTCAATCTTAGGGAAAGTAGGCTATGCCATCCCTTTCCTCCTGTATTTCAAAATTTGGATTAGAATGAGGGACTATTCACATGACATAACCCATCAGGAGAGCCTGACCTACACTGCTTGAGATCCACACGCTGGTTGATACGTAAGGTTGGTAACCTTTGCACTGCACGCGAGATTTGATGCAACAAGAATCTCTTACTTTTCACAGTCATGTCATATAACAAAACTGTTTGCTTAAGCTAAGCTGACTCACTGTTCCAAATATGCACCTTAGCTCTATCTTTAATTTTGTAACACCTTGTAAAAAAACAACAATATTCTGATAAGCTCCATGGGTACAGGAAATCAAACACAGTACTGTTTGCAGTAAACTATTAAATGGCCAGCTTCCAATTACACTTTTAAACTGGCAGCATAACATGCAAATTTCCTTTATTTGAAACTGCTGTCAGCAGGATTTCTGTCCCTAACAACTAATAATTTCTTGTTTAGCTTTTAACTCATGATTGATTTATCCCAGTGTTTCCCATGCACAGGAACAAAGCATAGGTCGGAAACAGAGATTTTTAATATTGGGCTACTTCATCTGAAATGTAATCCAGGATGGGAAAGGTTACAGAGGTGGGATCACCTCCACTTCATTTAACCCCGTCAACTGAGGCCTCTCACAAACAGCAAAGTCCCCAAAGTAGTAATATTGATATTGTATTCACATGCAACACATAATTTTTTTAACCACCAAAATAAGCAATAGCATTAACCTATTACCTTAGAAATCCTACAATGGACATAAAAATAAAGGTTCTATTGTCATCCTACTTGTCTACTCATTTCTACACTGGGCAGAGAAATCAATAATGGATGCAAAAATAACAACAAACTAACAACCATTGTTTCTTGAATACAGACTATTTAGGGACTAAATTCTCAGGTTGTCTGTATCAGCCTATCTCCATTAGCACTTACCATTTCTGGTTCAATACTATACAGTCGCAGATATAAAAGAATTTTACAATATGTAAACCAAACCCTATAGTGTACAAAGGCACAGTCACAGGTTAGTAACTAGTCAGAAATTATTCACAGAAAAATATTTTAAGAAATTAATCCAAGAAGAAAAGAGGAAGGATTTGTCAAACCTGAACTGTGATCTCTTTTAAGTAACAGAAAGAAAGAAAATGGGAGAATGTAAGGAAAGCACAGGACAAGAATAAGGTAAAGGAAGGTGAACCATTACAGGATGCTTTACAGATCATAAATTGGCACTTAGCAGGCAATGCATGAAAAAAATAAAGTGAGCAGAAAGTGGCAGGAAAGGAAGAAAGTGGCAGGAAAGGAAGAAAGTGGCAGGAAAGGAAGAAAGTGGCAACGGAAGAAAAGACACAAACGTCAGATGGTGTTTTACTGTAACAAAATAGTGTATTTTACTTCTGGTGATCTAGTTAATCCTCTGGCTCTGAAGAGATTATTCACAACTACCTGATATGAAATACTAACTTGTGCTTCCTAACACCAGCAGCTCACAGAAATCCTTAGCACGATCTCAGTCTTCAGGGAAGACAGAATTGACCATATCTTTGGGGGAAATAAACACTAAATCCAGTTTATAATTTTTTTTCTTATTTTATCTGTGGTTCCCTCCTTTCTTCTTCTTTGTGGATATTCAGCTCTAATATTTTAAGGGAATATTTCAGGGGATTTGCAATGTATTATAGAAGCTAAATATACAGCCAAATATTAATTCCATCGGCTTGATGACATAAGTGAATGCAAAACTCCTGTACTTGCTTAGGCTATTACATTCAGCCACGTATATAAGAATGATTTTGCATGGGTTCATACAGATAAATGTTATTTTCCCTTCAGGATCAGAAGCTATGCAATTAGATGTCATTAATTTCTGTTCTTGAGAAACCTAACATGACCTAAACACAGTAAAGAATGGCTAAAAATAATCTGTCTCCGTAGAGTTTTTTTCTTCTTAAATTTCTACTTTGGAATGAATTATGTAAACGTAAAGACACTGAAATACAGAATAATAAAAATATGCTAAGTCTGAAATACTTCTGAACAATACCCTATGCAGATTTTCCTAAATGTAAAATATGTCTGGCACTCAAAACATTAGACCGTAGAATTTCACTCCCACAGGAAAGGAACTAAAAACTGTAATTCACATTCACTTATTAATATTAGCATCTTAATATTAACTAGGCTCTAACAAAGACATGAATATCAAAACCTCCTAATTTCATCACATTTGGCGCCCAAGATGAAAATAGTTCTGACACAAAGAAGCAAGACTGTGGGAATGTAGAAGCAAGTGAGAAAAGCTGTCTGACATACTGTCATCCTACTCAACTGAACTGATTTGTCTTCTCCCCATCGTAAAAGAAAAATATTAAAAGCTCGCTAATGTCTTTCCTAAGAACGTACTTTTATTTTTATCAAGGAAGCTGTCCTCACAAGTTCTCTCTCTCTCAAAAAAAAAATTAAAAAAAATCTGCTACAGGAACTCAGCAACTCTTCTGACAATATCACTCAAATCATAGTAGGACTTCTGAGAATTCTTTTGATGTTTTTTTGTTTATTAGCTCACATCACTGTCTTTTATTTATTTTTTGCTAGTGGTGCATTGTTTACCCTAAAGGCAGCTTTTTCTGAGATCTATAGACTTACTCGAACATACAAGTCTGTGACAGTTACTATTTCTTTGACAGCAATGCCTTCTTTCTGGGGAAGAAAGAAGATGAGATACGGCAGAACTTTCCATCAACCACAGAGACTGTCCAGTCCATTCTGTCCCCATCAATTTTCAAGATTTACCCAAATTCTATTAAATAATTGAATTGAAAAAATTATTCCAAAAAGAGAAGAGAGGAACCGCACCTGATAACTATTTTATTATTTAGAATAGAATTCTCCTCTACACAAATCCAATGAGTGCAGCATTGCTTATTCCAGTCATTGGAGACAAAAACTTTCTTCCAGGCTCTTTTCAAATGAAAATCTGGAGTTGTTTGGAAGAGCTGAATACCTCTATCGATAAACCTTGCAACAGAGCAAGATGGGTGGCAAAGATGGGAAGAAAATAAATCTCCAAGCATTCTGCATATCCTGTGGTGAGACACAGAAGCTGAAACTAGTCAGGAGGAAAAATTAAGGAACAAAGGAGAACGATGTTCCTCTTCTCCTGAAATTTGTGTTAGTTCATCTGGAGGACTATCTGGCTGAAAGATGCTTCTTTGGAGAAATGAAATCAATGCATTAAATTCTTCATTAAAAATGTTAATGCTGTCTATATGACCCATCTGCAAATATTCACTGTATGTTTTGACACTTGTCCTCCCTAGAACATTGAAATGGAAACATCAAAACAGAACTTGACCCATTTTATAACTTACTCATTGTTATCTAACTTAAGAAAAGGAAAAGGTATTCCGGTGCTTTATTTTAAGACTTGAGCCCCCAAGGAGGCCTATGCCCAAATACAGGACTCAGTGTCAGGACCTTAGTTAACACTGCAAACATCCATATTCCCTGGAATTACTCCATCTTGACAAGTACTGAAGAATACTGTCCTGGCTTTTGTATGTACTTACACTGCGGCTGAAAGGCTAAGAGAATATCTATGGAAGGTAACCTTGTGTTTTAAGGGTTGGTGCTCATGGTAACAACCAGATTCAGGTTTGGCCTTCCTCTTATTCTCCAAGTGAAGCTTTATGGTAGTTGAAAGGAAAAAGCAGACAGAGAATATATGCTCTAAGAATTGCTGGTTTTCATTTTTGTGAGATACCTATCTAAATAGCTATATACATAGATGTATATATGTTCTCAGTTACATTTCAATGAGACATGAATATACCCGTGTGCTGTGACCTAGTTTGAAGAGTATTCGAAAAATAATTAGGCCAAGGTCCATTTGAAGCTGTTAATTGGTTAGCTAATCCACTCATGGATTAACCTGATGAAGAGCAGGTGATCTTAACACAAAGGAAGAATCTCCATGACTTTGACATTCACAAATTAATTTCTTTAGCCAACCTATCATACAGTCATCGCATTGCATGATCTGACCACTATGTTTAGGGAATTCTGAAATATCTGAAAAGCCACCCATCTGTCTCATTTCTCTGTTAAAATGACACTGTAAAGCCTTTTTGACTTACCTCTATGCACTGATAATTAAATCCCTGATTTTCTTCTGCTAGGCCATTATAGCTACACAGCAGGACATGTATTTGTTTAAAATCCAAGAAATTCTTCGGAGTATAAAGGTACTCATTACTCAGTATGACTGTGGGTGGCAGAACAAAGGCCAACGGGAATTATATGTTTAATTCAGGTTGTATGCTTAAATCAAGTTACAGAATTACTTCTGTGTGATCCATCTTTCAAAAGGAGATGCAATGTTTTCACCTAATTTGTTCTTACAACATAATAAACTCACTCACCCTAACTGTAAAATCCATAAATGAAGAAACATGACACCCTACAGCTCCCTGTATTGTGTATAAGAATAAATTTCACTGAGTAAACAGCAAGAAACTGTTACTTCAGCTTTAGCAGAAAATGAAACAATGGGGTCTTCTAACCTAAGTCATTTCTCTGTAACAGCCACGCAGCACGATATTCACACTGAACTCAATTCCTACAAAAAGATAAATGAAGGAGCTCTCTAACACCCAGAATCTGACAATAGCAGAGTAGTCTGACAGCTTGCGAAAAGCTAGCAATGGAAACAGAGACCATTAGCTTGCATGAACTCTTGTAGGCTTTGCAACGCAACTCTGTATTGATTGAAAATGTATTTAAGAAAAGGGGAAAAAACAACAAGGAAAGTAAAAAAGCATAAAGACACCTATCATATGCTAGCCAATACATTCAGTGCTTCACAATGTAAATCTTCACAACAAAAATATGTCATGTTATTACGTATTTCCAAAGCTGAGCTGTATAAAGAATAAAGCACACACTATAAGGTTATTGTGTATCGCATTAAAAGAAAATATACTAGACATATGCATTCATGATTCAAAATTATCAGGAAAAACTACCTAGCCTTTTTTTTTTGCAGCTGCCAACATACAAATACACAACACACACACACATCTTCATCGTGTTCAATCCTCTCTAACAAACCAGTACGGTTCCAAAGCAGTACAGAAATAGCTTTTCCTGGTTGTTCACTGTTAAAAACAGACCTGTAGAGCTATATCAGCATTTTAATTTTTTTACATGGTCCTATATTCTTTCAAGAGAAGATAACCAAATGCAATTCTGACAACAAGTACACTATAATCCTACAGTATCAGGTGACCATCTGTGTCTTGGGCAAAGGAAGTTATTCCTCTGAAACAACTTTTTTCATTAGAATTTAAAAAATCTGGAGTCAATAAAGCTGAAAGGGTAGTTTTAAATGATCTCAATAGGGGAAACAGGTAATTAGATTTTATAGTGATTACGTGTGCTGCAAAAGAGGGAAAGAAAATTAACATCTAAAGATTAATGGACAGTTTGTAGTAAGTATTGCTTGTAGGGACACCATAAGCTTATTTTCCTACCCCAAACCTCTCCATTAATTTGATTGTTAAAGATCACAGCAAAATTACGTTTATTTTGAAAAGGATAACATATGTAAACTCAGTTAATTTTTGGAAGAAAAGACCATCAGATTACTGTAATTTATTAGGGAACTAGAAAAGGCACATCGCAAAATATAGTAGATTTTTAAAATGAACCCTGTATCACACTGTCCAATCATCAGTCACTAGAACAAACACAGTAACTTTGACAGGAAGATGCAATACCATTGGTAAATTCTTTGAAAGGAAATGTAACATTAGAAAAAACAGAATAAGGTAGTGTAATATCTTCTAAAATAATAGTAAGATTACCAGATAACAAATAGAATTTCTACAGAAGTTAATATTCTGTTGACAGTGGTGAGACATCAAATTTACAACAAAGCCAAATTGCTTTAGAATATAGGTTAATGCCTAGAAAAATGGAAAACAAGTGGTCTCAACTTGTAAGAAAAGGTATCATATGGAGAACTAAGACTTAATACAGCTAAATTAAAGGCATAAACCCTTTTATTTAAAATCTAAAGAAGAAAATTTCCTATATTCTCTATTTTCATGAAAAGGCATCAAAATCATATTTATAAGCAGTTTTAACTTCCTTGACCTTACCGAGAACAACTCTTCGTACACCAAAAAACACTCCCTCTTTTTGTCAATTTGACTTAATGAAGATTCTTATTCTCTTTATTGACAACAAACTAATTTCCTAGAAGATTATTTTCTTGATACTCAGGAAGAGAACACTTGACCAGGACTAATAATTTCATTTCTTCTGCAGATTCACTGGGGCTCCGAGCAGCAAAAAATCCATTCATAAGCCATCGATAAATTATTGACGTAGATTACACTGCAGTCTGCTCATCAAAAGCTTCTATTTCTGTAAGCGGCAGCGATGTTCTTATGCAACTAAATAATTACAGATCTGCATACTGAAGACGTCAGAGTTGAGGTTGACTAGTTTTACTTATCATGGCTTCAGTGGCTGCATATGTAGTAGCTCAGGGGTGATCCAGTTCTCCCGCTAGCTGAGAGTAACCAAGTTCCATCACAGTGGAAAGGATTGGTACTTTTCATCCCTGAACGCTTCATATTGCTTAGAGGTACGCCTGTGGCAGACACTGCAGAGGAGATGGCTGCAATTTTTGCATTGCCTACAGCTGATCTATGGCTGAGACAGCGTGAAGCCAGGAAACATCTCAGAGAAATTTCTCCTTAACAACTGCTCGTTATTTACACTTACATCATAACAATAATAACTGTGCTAGAAGTTATCGAACTTAATCTCATTACACAAAATGTTCTAATTTTTCTTGTTCTGAAAACAGTAAGTCAGAAGCTGCTTCTTAATTACCCTCAACTTTAACTACTGTTCCATACCGACACATTTGGGCATCAGCTAAAGATAGTGCAAATGGACTCCTAACATGGAACAAACACTGATGGATTATCTAATTTTATGAAGACATCACAGAATCACAGAATAGTCAGGGTTGGAAGGGAC
>VZSZ01003432.1:0-107282 GCA_013398815.1 Ibidorhyncha struthersii
GTGCTGATGGCGGTGCCGGCGCCGCTGCAGGCGGCGGCGGAACTACTGGGTTTTCTTCTGTGAACCCTATAAAACTGGATAGGAAGGGTGTTGGAAACCATCATTTCTTGTCTCCAAGTAGATCCTTCAAATTCCCGGGACTTTGACTGGTCAATAGGAAAATGGGTTATGTCCAGGTGGCACAGAATTTACAAGTTTCTACAAAGAATCTTTTTTCTTGAGTGTATTCTACACTAAGAATGACTTATAGTGAGTCCATGAATATGTCTTCAATATCACCATGACACAAAGGACACTGAGCTTAAAAATTTATGGTGTGTTCTCTAATCTTCATAAACAAAGAGATTGCCATACAAGATTATTTTAAGAGCATTCTTAAATTACTACTTATTCCTTAAGTGTGTTATGTTTGTGAAAAGGCATGACTATGTGGTTTCTCAGATAATATTATTCCAACATAAGAATGCAAAGAACTTTTTTTAAAAAAAAACAAACAAGCAAATGGAATGTAAATAAAGAAGCAATGCAAAATATTTGGACTTCTGAAATTCCTTCAGGGTTGTTTTATGTGTTTTAGAATGGATTGTATTTCTCCTGGAAAAAAAAAAAAAAAAAAAGAAAGGAGAATCTTCAAGGATCTGAGGCTGCATAAGACTTTGAACAAGGAAAATCATATTCATAAAAAACAGTCTGTGTTTTGCAGTGACATACAGCTTGAGAAGACCTTTTTTTGGAGCTTTCCTTCAAGTGAAAGCTCTCAATACTGTAACACTTCCATACAACCAATCAAAGAAAAGGTCAAAGCTGAATTCAGACCACAGCAAAAGGTTATTCAAGTAAATCCCTACCTGAGGTCACTCAAAGTCCAAATTTACAACATTGCTGAGTGAAAGATAATGCAGGGTGTTTCCATAGCCAATGATGTTTGTTTGCAGCAGATTCTAAAGAACTGACCCAAGTCTTCTTGTGTAGCAAGATGTTTAGGTACAGAAAGAGGAGAACCTTGAGGTTTCTCTGCATCAGCCCTTTGACCCAGGAGAGATCTTTTGGGAAGAACCGTAATGGAGATGAATCTTGTAGTTTCCTATCTATGTTTGTGTAAGCCCCAGTGGTGGAAATGAGAATGGTGAGTCCTCCTTAGAGGACTTGAGAGCAGCGTATCATGTTCAACACTGTGTTCCTTGAAGAACTGTAGAAAATCAGTGTTGTAATCTAATGAATTTGAGAGGATGTCTTCTGAAGGGGTAAATTACTGTACAGAATGTCTTCTTTTATTATAAAGCTGTAATTTTTTTTACTGTTCTACTAATGATGTGCAGTGAGCCGTGACTGGGGGAGCCCCAAGAAACATAATGATGGTTGTTTATTATAACAATATTTAATATATTTCATTCATACAGAAATGTTTTCACTGAGGACAGTGGAAATGCTATTGTAGGGCAAGATAAAAAGAAGCTATATCTATGCTATGTGCTATGCTAAAATATACACCATTAATTTCTTCTTTCTTTTTCAAAACTAGCCTCGATTCAAATGGTTGGTTGATCTTCTCAGTAGACAAAGAGGACTCTGAAACGTCCTCTCAAGGACCAGAATACAACTTATTACAGCATAAATGGAAGTGAGACATACTTTTTGAGGACCTGGTGGCAAGTAGCCTTTCAGTGAGGCTAATGGTCCAGTGGAGAGGGCTTGATGTTGAAGGATAAGGATGCCTTTCAGAGCTGCCTGGTGTCACTGACTCGCAGTACCATGTGGTCCTTCCATTTGACTTCATCTCTTGATGAGTGAATTGCTCCCAGGGAAGCTCACTCTGTGCCATGCTCTGCAGGAATGGGGATGCTCTTGAATGATAGCTCTCTCCACGGTTCTTCATACTGTTTCATGAAGCTCTGCTCAGACTGAAAGTCCCAAGGCCGATCCTACACGCTGGCAACTGGAGGCGAGAAATTAAATATGTGATGAAAAAGCAGCAAGGGATGGGGCCAGCTTGGCCAAGCCACAGCTCAGCTTTTCCTTCCAGCATCTCCAGCTCTGCTCCAGCAGTTGTGCCATAGTGGAGGTCCTGCTATAACAGATCTCCTGCAGCTGTGGCACTGCCATTGTCCAGACTTTCCAGCCCTCTCCATCTGTCCACCTGCTCTTCCCCTTCCCCATGGACGACAGAGAATTTGGATTAAGAATTGCTGGGCTGGGAAGGTATTCAGCTTGCAGGAAGGGGATGCTGGTTGGGTTGGTGGCAGCCTATTCGTTCCTTTTGGAGGAATGGCAGGACTGCAGGAAAAGGGGTGGCATCAGCAGGCTGTGCCCACCACGAAGCAGCGTAAGGAAGGAATAACACCGACACATTGCAAGAAGCAGTGGTGCTGGAGTGGAGTTAGTTAGCAAGCACTGTTAATAATGACAGCCACCTGTTTCATTAGCCATAGTTTCAAGCAGAAAGGATGTGGTATGCAAATTACCATGCAAAGCAGGCTGGCAAACACCAGATAGGGGCAGGGAATTGCCAAAGGCTCTGATAGCAGCTGAAGCAACAGATGTGTTGCACCAAAGAGTGCCAGGAAGGGAACAAACAGCCATGGCTGCACTTTCCCCTGGGCAAAGTAGAACAGTGAAGTTGCCATTTGGCAATATTTTGGTCAGGTCTTTATATGGGTAGTTGACCTTGATTTGCAAGACTGATACATTAGGTGCCCTCCAGTTGGCACCTGCCACATTAGCCAGCACCTAAAGACGTGTCAGCATGAAACCCAGACATAAAAATTTATCCCAGTGTAACTCATCAAAGGGACGGGAACTTGTGGTGCACTAACATGTTACTTGCATAAATTGCATCTCATTGCTTTTTATAGCTTACTTGTATGCTATAAATTTTGTAAGAAGAGAGAAAAAGGGAGCTAAATAAGATTGAATAAATGCAGAAAAAGAAGTTCCTTTTCCTTCTAGCTGTACCAGAAGAGCAGTTGCTTCCCTTTGTCTAGAGGTGTGAGCAGTAAGGATGAGCAGTGGATGAATTTCAAAAAATTCAAAGCCTTGGCTTGATTTGGATATGGCACCCCTCAGCCGTATTGGCCAAGAAAACATGCAGAAGCCAGCCTGGCTGAATATCGTATGCCCCTGGAGCTCAGCTCTTAGTGAATGTGAACCGACTGTTGAAGGAATTTAGGATGAGACTTGACTGAACCTCTGCCAAGATTTGTCAAAGGCTGAGATTTGAAGGAGGATAGCCTTTTGAGATTAAGAATAGCTAGGCTGTGTTTCTGGCTCTGCCTCATACTCCTGGGGTGACCCTGGGCAAGGCGTTTAATCATGCAAAAAGGAATACCAGCTGTATCCTTACTTTACAGGACTGCAGGGGTGTTGAAAGGACAGATTAATTAAAGTTTAGGAGGGACTCAAACGGAACAATGACAAGCCCTATATAAATATCTTGTTGCTAGAGCTAATAGGAAATGCAAGCTGCAACCCTGTGTGAAATTCTGACATTACAGCATTTGGTTTTGAGCAGGTTGGTGCAAAATAAACAACTTTGGCAAAATAAAAAGTTTAATCATTTCTGTTGGGAAATATCAGCATGTTTAATTTTGGTTTATTTCAGGTACTTTCTGGTTTTTGAACTCCTTTTCCCAAGATAATCTATCATACCAGGGCTCTGAGGATGCCTTGTGGCACTGTAGTCAGAGGATAAACTCTAGCACGTCCAGATGGAGGCGATTTGGCTACATAACTCTGTGGTACTATGCAAAGCTCCATCTTTTTCAAATCACTACAGAAGTTTAGGCAAGAATCTGCTGCTTGTGAGATCAATCTAAAATTTAGATTCGATTCAGCAGATCATAATATTTGATTTGAGGTCCACCACCCTATCTCCTACAGGTTTTTCATTCTAAGTTTCCCATCTCAGTAAAATCAATGTATATTTAAGGGTGGATTTTTTTGGGAAACCATATGTTGCTGCTACAAGAACACATTGATGTCATATTGCTTGCTGACAATATGTGGTACATAGTGACTTCCTCCATTTTCCAATTCATGCTAAAGCCCTTATGCTGCTCTATCAGTATATTGGAGTAGAAAACCATAGCATTCCTTATGAACCTGAGCTGATTTATAATATCACATAAAGGCGAATTAAGAGGGTTTTTCTGCTTTCCCTATAAAACAGGCAAAAATTGCTAATTCAGCCAAGTATTCTACCGGCTCTGTAAATAAATCCAAATCCCTCAATATAAAATGAAATGTATAGGGTTTTAATCCATTAGAAATAAAATAATTGGCTTTTTTTTTTTGTATCCCTGTCAGAAGTCTGAGGTTTGATAGATGCATGAGAATCATATTGCAGCAACTATTTTGCTTTTCTATATGTAAGTTGGTTGGGGAAAGTGTGGTTAAAAAAATGTGCAGAGAAAAATAAAAAAGATTTGTGGGAAGATCAAGAAAGCAATGTTTGACCTGGAAAAAAAAGGGTAGTCTACATTTGATGGTGAGTTCCAAGTTACTCGCAACTTTGCCATGACAAAATTACTCAATTTCACCCCAAAATAAAAATTCAAATCTTTTTTGAAGGTAATTCACTATCCCATAAAAAAACCCACCACCACCACCACCAAAACCTAAGAAAATCACATTGTTAGAACTTTCTTGGAAAAAAAATGGTTTTTTTATGGACTGTCATCAAAATGCATAATTTCAGGGGAAATCAAATAACTGATTTTTTTTGAGGGGAGTAAGAGGAACTTCATGAGAATTTTCCCACAGTTTCTCTGGACCCCATCATCTATTCATTTGGTGGTTCATCCAACCCGAGCTTCCTATAATAAAGCAGCAGGTTTTGGAGCTGGCATGTGTAATAAGCTAACCTATGCCACATACTCTGTCAGAAAAGGTGTTCTTCGTGGGAGAGGTACATTAAATTTCATAAGTGTCACCTGCATTGCCACCGCTTCTGCTCTTGAAAAGGGCTGGACAGACCTGTGCACGTCTCAGGATTGGTAACATTCCTAGACCAAGAGCAGATCTGTCCTTATGAGATTTCATGGGTTTTGATGATTTTATCGTACCCGCATGCAGATCATTACCCACATGTACATTAAAGGTAGTTTTCAATGGTCCTCTTTCCCTTGACTCTTCTCTAAGACTCACCATTAGCACGCCAGCCACACGAAGGCATATTTCAGCACTCCTGAATGGGTGCAAAAGCACGTGCTGCTCGGGGAAGGATGGACCATGTGGCTGATGGGGACAGCAGCATGGAAAGCTGTGTGGCTGATCCATGCAAGACATGCTCTCGCATCTGCCGAGGCTTTTAGACCAAAAAGAGCAAGCAAGCCTCTTTTCTTGGGAGCTTATGGTAAAATTCACAGTGACTTTAACAGGGCTGAATTTTCACCCCACAAATGATTTAGGGGTTACCATCTCTTCCTGCATATGTCCCTTTTTTCACACTAAAACTCCTCCTGGGAGGCCTCCAGCTCCTACATTAGACTCTTTCTTAATCATAACCTCCAAATCCTGCTTCTGACCCCAGACGGTATCCTATTTTTTGGCTGAGGGTAGAGGGAAACCTCCCTTTCCCCCTGTGCATGGGCACAGGGATCCCTTCCTGGTCTCTGCAAAACTGCACTGTTCCCAGGAGAGGAGACACCAGCCTCATTCACAGGCTCCAAATGATAGGGTGAGTCAATAGAAATCACAGCGGGGTTTTGTCTTCTGCGCCGACAGGGCAGAACCCACAACAAACTCCCAGGGTGGTGGGAATAATATTTGGGCGCCCTCCACTCCCACCCAGGAGAGCATTCATCTGCACATCTGGCGATCCTGCCGCAGAAGTGTAGCACCTTCCACCAACCTGGAAGACAAAAGCAAGACGAACATGTCCTTCTACCCGTGCCTGAGCCAAGGGCGATTTTGGTGCCGCCGATGGTTATTACATCTGTGCCTTCCACAGCTGATGCCCTGGCTTCTTCTCTTCCACCCGGCTTCCCCCCTTCCCTGCACAAACTCGTCAGGAGAGGGAAGGGAAGGTGCTTGAAAATTCCCTTTGAAATCTTGCCTGTGAGGCACAGATTTATCAAAGCAACGAAGTTGTGTGTGTGTGCACCAGCCCTGCCATTACATCAAAGGCAAGAACAAGAAGGAGTTTCAAAGGGGCGCCCTTGTTCCCCCTTCCCTATTTCTACGTGTGTACACAAGCATGCGCAGACGTGCACACACATATTTTCCTTCCTTTAGAAACTACTGGGCTTCTGCCAGGGCTGCTGGTTAAACGCTGTGCTGATGGGCAGAGATGCAGTCCCTCACTGCAGTCGCAGCATTCCGAGGGTTAACCAGGTAAAACACTGCACCGATTCCTGCCGTCAACCTGGAGACCAATGAGACAGATGCAGCATGAACCAGTGGCTCAGAAACGGCCCCGTAAAAGGCTGGGATTATGCACAAAACACATCAGCTCCTCGGCCAAAAGACAAGAGGGTGTTGTCTTTAGTACGTGTGACAGCTGATAAAACAGCCTTTCCCATGTGTTCAATAAAAGCAACAGGCTCGGAGCCCCTTTCAACACCTTTATCCTGTCTGTCAGTTATGAAGCCTCCTGATACCGATAAGGCACAAGTCAGGACAAATATTGCCCTGTTTTCTGAGGGGTGAAATAGTGGCGTATGCAGTGAAGTGACTCAAAGCCGGAGTGACAGGACAAACATACTGCAGAGCTGGGAGCAGAGCTCCAGCGGGTATTCACAGAGGGAACCTGAGTTTTGCGCTCAGAGAGACAGAGGTGCCTGGCCTAAATTATGGGCCCTGAGTCTCTCCATAGCTGGGATGAGGTGGACTCTGGGCTCAGCCCTTCTGCAGGGTGGTTTGGTCCCATTCTGCGTCTGCCTGCGTTAACAATGGGTGACAGGCAGACAGTGTGACTCCTGCCCAACACGGTACTTGATGATACCAACATTAGGACGTGACAGAGGCCATATTTGTAACACTAATATGCTCCCAGTCCCAATGATGTTCTGCCTGTGGCAGCCTTCCTCCCTCCTCCCAGAGCTAGGGCAGTGCTACGTCCATCCCTGCACTGCTCCAGCAGTGGCGAGGGAACATGGGAAGCAAACCATGGTCCCCCTCAGCCTTCTGCCTGAGTACTCCTTCTCCACAGGAGAAAAGCATCGGTGCAGAGCTGCTGGAGATATGGGGTGAACAGCAGGTGTACTGGGAGGTCTGATAACCCCTGGGAGGGAGTCCTCTGGGTCCTACCCCAAACTGGGCTCTGCACCGCCTGCTGATCCACTGACTTAAAAGCATCATGCTACTTAGTGCTGGTACTGCAAAAGACTGATGTAACACCCGTATGTTTAGGGCTCTTATGTCAGCCTATGTGGCTGTGCTGAGCTAGCTTCACCCAGCAGTGAAAGCCTAACACCTGACTGATAGCTGCAGAGCCGCAGTACATCAAACTGCCCCTACCAGCTGGTGCCCAGGGTATTCAGCCAGTAGCTCCGGCCAGTGCCAATGAGTGTCTCCTATGCAAGCATGAGCAGAGATATTAACCTCAGGGTGGGTATTTCTGCAAAGCTGCAATCACAGCCCTAATTTCAGGGGGATGTACCCACAGAGAGCAAATCCTTAGAAAGATACTCTCCACCCTGGAGAGCTCTGGCTCTCTTTAGAAGAGGTAGACAAAGTGCACTTCATTAAATGGGGCACTCAGCCTCTGAGCAGGTCACACAAGGTCACGGAAGAGGTGTGTTATAGGGTAGCAATCCAAAACTCCCTGCCCTGAGCCTCGACCACAACTTCCCTGATGCTTTCTTTGATAATTAACTATCCGTACTAGAAGAAACACAAGTTCAGCTGCCTCCTGCTTTCCTACAGCTGGATGCTTAGAGTTTTTCACCATGGCTGTCTGGGAAAGCACTGGTTTAAACTGGCTTTGCCCTGAGAGCGATGCTTGGCTCAGCCTGAGCAGGTTCAGAAACATTGTTCTGAGAACCTCCTGCATCGCTTTGTCCCAGAGGCCCCACTGCGTGAGACTTACCAGAGACAATGCTGCCTTCCGGCCAGAGTATCTCCTGCTGGGGGCACAGGGAGGAATAAATGGGTACCACATGTCCTGTGTTCTGACTTTGAAGACTTCTCCCTGTGCACAGCAACTTTTAGCACTTTCCTGGGCAAATGGATAATGCCTAGGGTGATTCAGATGTTCGCATATCCCTTGCCCCAGCTTCTCTACTAAAGCAAAAAGGAAATACCTTTGGTAACTCTTTTGCTGCAACTCTGAAAAGAGGGCATATGTTGAATTTTGATGGGTGGTAAAGTCTAGAGGGCCATAAGGTAATGTCTACCTGAGTTGTACCTGACGATGATTCTTTTTCCTGCTAGTGTACCAAACTGTTTCATGGATGATGGCGGGTGCGTCTGCAGATGTCTAGACATAGCAAGGCTGAAAAACATCAGCCAGTGGGGCTACTGTCACTGCCAGATGGCAGCGGCTGGGAGCTTCCTTGGCCCTGCCCTATGGCCTTTTGGTGAACTTGCTTGCTCTGTTCTCCAGCCTCTTCAAAAATTTTCACCTGTCTCGTTAACTGGGCTTGGTGAAGGGGGTCTGGAGCTGGTTTAATGGAGGAAAGTACTTTGTGTGTTAACCCGCACAGCATTTAGGTTGCAAGAGGGTAAATGAGTAACATGTATTTGCGGCAGCACTGGGCTTCAGTTCACAGAGGTGGTTTTCTCTCCACTATACATAATGCTCACAGAAATTTATTGGAAGGTCCTCAGGAGATTCTGAGCATCTTAACAGAATCAGAGGCCTATTTTTATAAATGTATCTCATTTTTATTTTCACATATGTGAGTGAATTTCCAGCTCATAGAAGTGAAGACCTCCTCTTCAAGGTTCACATACACACTCGCTAGAACACAAAAAACTGCAGTTTCATTCCCCTCAGGAATGAAAGGCTCAGACTCCTGCCTCTCCTGTCCTTCATCACTCACCACCACCTCTGAAACTCTACTGATGAACATCAGTCCTGATCTCTGACCTTTCTGCCTTCCTGGGACTGTCCCCTCTGCTGTGCTTGGTCCTGCCGAGCTTCAGGGCTCTGTCCTGCTGTGAGTTGGACTGAATGCACCAGCTGTCTTCCTAAACTGGGTCCAGTTCAGAGCCACTGCTTTGTACACAGGAAAGATTTTCAACCTTCAATAACTGAAGGAAAACCTGGCTCAGTGTAGGTAGGGATTGAGGAAGGCCTCGCAGAGTGGGAGTAAGGAGAGGGTCAGGATGAGCCTCTTGGGTAGTAGCTCCGTAGCAAAGAGCAGATGTTTGCCTTTAGGACCCAATGGTTTCAGTCTCTCCAGGGTTCATCATTGCATCTTACTCAGTTTCTGCCATGCCCATTATCTTCGAAAGACACATCTATCTGAGAATGCTCCTCTTCTCCTCAATCCTCATTCTTCTTCCCAGGCATGGGCATCCTCCCTTAAACTTCAAGCACCTCTCCTCAGACCTCAGTTTCCTAACTAAGATTATTTATTGATAGCCTCTTTCTTTTCTTTTTTCTTTTTCCCTTTTGGCTCCATGGCTCATCAATTAACTGGAGAGGGTATTGATCGGTAATTGTGTCAGGTTTCCCAAAGGTTTCTGGGAAATGCGGCGGCTGCTGCTGTTGCTTCAGATGATTGCATATGCTCTGTCTTTGATTCACAGAGCACAGCTAGGGAGTATTCTCACTCAATGTGACTTAAACGAGCAATGAGCTCACAATTTACCCTTAGGAGGGTATTATTTGCAGCTCTCGCTGGATGGGTGTTTGACATTAAAAAGAAAACAGAAGAAGCCAGAACCTAACAATTAATTCCCACTGAGCCAAATGGAAACTTCAAATTGGGGGTCTATGGCAGTCTGACATATGTTAGCTTATAGCACTAGGCTACCTGACTGGAAAGATATTTGTGTCTGGCAAACTAAACTTACAGTAGTAACATGATTTGTACCACAGTCCAATTCCATCTTCCTCCTTCTAAAGGCTCGGTAAATTAAGTTCATGTTGGTGGCACTCTGTGCTGTAAAACTCCTGCTGTGATCCCTACTGGGTCTCCCAGGGCTAGCACAGCTCCTAAATTTGGAAATGATCAGCTATTGATTAATAAGGGATTCTTTTCTGAGTCCATCTGCTTTTCTAAATGATGAATAATTCTGCCCTAACAAGACTGTAATTCCCAACCCTGGGATTGGGAAGATGGTGTTGGCCTGTTCAACATGTACATGTGCAGGTGCTCACCTGCTTTTCCGTGCTGAACCTCTACTGACTGCAGTTGAGGAGAAAACAGCGTGACATTGCCTTTCCTTCTAGGATGATTTACGTGGCCTTACAGTGCACGATACATCTCTGGCTTGAAAGACATAGTATCCATCTCACTGACAAATACCAGTGTGTGTTTCAAAGCAGTTAAGGGGGGCAGGTAACAGAGACAGCAACGCTGGCCTATCAGCAAACAGCCTGAGAAAGAGCTGCTTTATATATCTGAATACAGTAGATATTTCACCTGTGTCTCACTGGCATTATACAGTGATCAGGCCCCTCTTGCTCAAGAAGTTGAGCTGCTGGGCTGGGTGTTGCGTTGAGCTCCGTAGAGGTGCTCCAGGGAGGACTGGGGTGTCCCAACAGTGACGGGAGGTCTGGGACACTGGGGAGTCATGATGGCTAGTCGATAAGAAGGCCCATTCCCCCAGACAGTTTGCAGTTACTGCTGTCTCTAGCTGGTAGGTGATGTGATGCTGCAGAAGCAGGTTAAGGAGAAGCTGCAATTTTTTGAGTGCCAGTATTTTGGCAGGTAGAAGAGGAATTGCTTTGTGTGCTCCTGCCTAGCCTGCCTTGTGCCAACGAGAGAGCTTCTTGAAGTCTCTCCTCAGCTGTGTTCCTTGCTAAACATCCCCTGAGTTTCCTCAAAGTTGATCACAAATTAGTGAGAAATTGTTCCTACTGACTTAGGATGAGACTATGCCACGTCGTCCTCTGTCTTAAGACCAAGCCTCTTGCTCTTCAAGAAGCCACTTTACCAAGAAGGACTGTTCAAGCTACTCAGACTTGAGTCTTTAACCCCTTACATAAAACTTCAGGGGGCATTTACTTGAACTAAGCTGCCTGTCACCACTTGTAAGACATTTCCACCCTGAAGGGTAAGAAAGATGAAAGGGAAAGGGCTGCAGGAGGGGCTAGAGGGGTTTTGAGGGTCTCATCCACAGTGAAAGCAGAGGACCTGATGTGGGACCTAGATATTTTGCTCACGCTATCTCAAACCAGCTCTCTGTTCTCCTGTGTTTCTGGTATGGCCCCCTAAGGCTGTTCAAGGGAAGGTGAGTTCTTTGCCCAAGTCCAGGCCTAATTCCATACTTCAATGGGAGTAATAAAAAGCTTGTCAGATGAAGCTTGTTTTCACAACACCCCCTGCAAGCATATGTCCAGCACACATGCAGACACACATGCAAAAACAAAAGCTTTCTCATTATCCCTGTCTTTGTACTATCCAACTTCCACCATTGTTTTTTTTCTCACTGTTTGTACACTGACCTGTATTCAATGCAGCATCCCTGCATGTGTTGTGTTTCTCAGTAACCATTGTACACATGTACCCATACGGATTATGCATGCACCAGATCTTCACAATTCCCTTGTCGTGCCTGGCACAAGTTCAAATGAGTTGAATTGGAAAGCAATGGCTTTTTCCCCTCTCATCACTACATGTAAATCTTCATCAGGTTGGTGACTTTCCAGCATATCACACCCACTGTTTGTGTTTTGTTTTGTTAATCTATTAGCTCAGCAGATAATAAATCAGTCTTAGAGAGAATTAGCACTTTGATGATGCCATTCTGCCTCATGGAGCACCTTTTTTTTTTTTAAGGTGACTAGTATTTCTTTCCATGAAGAGTCAGCATGGGAATTTCCTAGTCACCAGCACTGCATCTTCTGTAATTCCACACACTGAGCACCTTCCCCAGCCTGTGAGCTGCTGCTGCTGACTCCTTCTCTTGTGCTCTGGACTTTCACACTGCTCTGGGAAAGCTTCTTAGACCAAAGGTGCCCTCTGCTTCCTTGTGAACTGCTCCAAAACCGCTTTTGAGCCTGTCCTGTAGGATGAGTGGTTGTTGTGGGAGATGAACCAACATACAGGGTTAGAGAAGTTAAGGGTGCCAAATGAATGCAGAGTCTCCTGATGAAGTGGGTTTGGTTTGGGCTTAACCCAACTCAAAGGATTAACTCAAAGGGTTAACTTTTGATTTTGAGATCTGATGCGATGTTCAGCCATTATTTCCCAAAGTTCAGAGCTGCTGCCAGCGGGCTGAAAGGTGGTTTGAACAAAGGACTGAGTTCCACCAAATAAGATACAGAAGGTTCAAACTCAGCTCACTTAAAAATTTAGTCCCTAATTTTAAGACAAAAGCAGAATCACATTAAGAAACTAAGCTGAAGAAGCTGCTTTATTTCTTCATAGCATCCTCATATATATGCTGAAATGCGTTCCTTCCCCATCAATCACAGTAAAGAGCATATTTGCTTAAAGTAGTTGTGAATGAAAGAGATGTGATGAAATCACCATCAGTGGTCAGGCTGGGAATTCATCAAGATGTCTACTGATCCTCTTAAAAACATATCATTGCCTGTTGAATTGTGGGGCCTAATGGAAGGAAAATTAGTCGACAAAGTCGGTTTTATTTTCCCAGAGTTATAGACTTCATCGTATTTCCAATTCGCTGCTAAACAAAGCTATGAGCCTACCTTTTGTTCAATTCGAAGCATTTAATGACTTCATAAAAAAAACAGGCTGTTGAAATTTATATCTATAAGTTGTCATCTTTGTCTTATTTTCAATTTTCCTGTGAAGTTATTAAAACATTATGTGATCGTAATATATTTATGGGGAGGGGGAAATGAGGTGTAACTCTGACTGAGGCACAATGGTTTGATAAGAACTGTAAAGCATCAAGTGCCACTAACTTGTACAGGGGAAGATGTGTGTGTGTGCCTATACACTGAGTGGAATTTTGAGTACATATATTCCATACTTGTTGCACAGAGCTTCTATTCTCCCAACCTACATAAATATTAATGAGACTCAAAGGTATCAAACTCTGCTCAACATGTTGAACTTAGACTCCCTCCTGCCTTTGAACTGCTTTGCCTTTTTCTTTTGGATACTGCATGACAGAGGATAGGAGTTTTGGAGCAAACTTGGTGGTAGTGTTTTTCTGCTAACAAGCACAGAGCCCATTATTATTCCCTATGCCTTTATTCACAGGGGAGAAAAAAAGGAAACTGTTAATGGACATAAGTAGCTTTCTAAGTTTCTGTTCTGCTCTGTCCTCTGTTAGGTTATACTCCACCTTCCCTGTGGTATCTGAACTTCTGGCCTGTTTTGTCAGCTGGGTGCAGAGCCAAACTTACCTTTGTGAGTAGGATGCTGAGCACGTTGACTGTAACAGCTCTGGACGGGGATTTTCTTTCTGCTGCATATTTGCACAGTGTTTTGTGCAGGGCTCCTCACCTACGACTCCTATGGCTGTGTTAAGAGCTGCTAGTATGGCATCAAAACCAGACTTGCGATTTAGAGAGACTTGCTTTCCGTCTCTAGGCTTTCTCTCCATGGAAGGAAGTCACTGCAATGTCCAAGATGAACGCTGACAGCAGGCGGGTCTGAAAGATGTCTGTATTGAAATAAAAAGGGACCCCTGATTTCAAAAATGCAGTCCTGTTTTCACCCCAGTGGGGCACTGTTTTGAACATATTAATCATTTTAGGGAAAAGTTGAATCCAGTATAAATCAGAGTAACCCATTGTCCTAAGCCATGCTACTCCAGTCTCCAGTGGTCGAGAAATGGTCCAATCAAACCGATGGCATGTCAATATGAGTGATAGGAGGCGTATGTTTCTGTCTGCTAAAAGCAGCACAACACATTGCAAGGGATAGGAAACTGGAGTGGTTCCGACAGAGTCACATATGGCTTCACATATATAATGTGCAAATTCATCAGTCAAAAATATTGAAACACTTCATAAGGGTAAAGCTCTGCTCCTACAAGGGCTGCGATCCCACAGACTTAAGGGGAGCGGAGCAGAATCAGTGCCAAGTGCTTGCAAAATCCTCCCACAATAGTGTTTTCCAGGGTGGTCACATGTGAGCAACTTTCATCTTGGGAGACCAGGATTCATATCTGGCTTTAGTCATACCCAGCTGAGTGATTTCACCCAGTTTCCTCTGTCATATGCATAATATTTTTGACTGTCCTGGATCAGGAGAAGCTGTCTGTGCTCAAGCAGACCTGTGATTGCAAAGGAGGTTTGCAAGACAAGTGCCTCACCCTGTATCTGTTAGAAGATGAGGAGAGGAGGCTTCATCATAGCTATAGGGGTTGGTGGACTACGACATCTTGCCAGTCAGGAGAGAGGTCTTTAGACAGGGTGCTCCAGAGCTGATGTAAGGGATGCCGTAGGTTGTTGAAAGTGAACACAGAGGAGTACAGGCAGAGAGTTAAGCCTCTGTGCCAGAACAAGGCCGTTTCAGGTCAGGAACGAAGAGCCTTGGCAGAGCTATGAGGGGAATCCTACAAGGTATCTGCCCTCAGGATTCCTGTCTCCAGTCTGCACTAATATTTGTCTCTTTCAGGGTTGCTACATCCACTCATTAAAAAGAAGATGCAAATAAAATATATGCAGGAATTTTTCCCTGCTAGGTATATCCCAGCACCATTAAACTTCACTTTTGCACATCCAAACGTCTCTCTGGCACCAACAAGTGAGTGTCTGGGCCCACCAAAAGCATACGTTCCTCTTTCTGGGACCAGCACATACCCCGTGCTTTGCAAGGCTTATTTTGGTTGCTAATTTTGGGTTGACAAGATGCAAGGGGCTCCAGAGTGTAGCTCACTGCATAGACTCTGCTGAACTGACAGGACAGATATGTGGGGCCATTTGCTGGCGCATGGAAGAAACAACAAAAAACATTAGCTACATTAGAACTATTTAAGATAACCCTGAGAGTCCTTCTTACAGACAGCTCTGCTCCTGCTGGCTCTAACTGTATAATGCTAGAGCAGAAAGCCAGGCCCAGCATGGCTGGTAGGAGAGGGCTTTAATTATTTTCATTCTCCATTTTCATTTCAGCCTTCCTAGTAATTTGCGTTGCCTTTGTTACCAGAACAAGGGAGACAAAAGATATTTGCCTTGTAGATGCCTTTAAAAAGCAGTTCTTGTGCTAATGAAAGCAGCCTGCCTGACAAGCTGCTGAAACCAAAGCCCACAAATCCACATAGGTTCAGCACAGAGCACAGACCCGGGGAGACTCTTCTGGACCACAACCTTCTGAGGGCAAGAAAGGAACACAGTCCTCTGGACCAGCCCTTAGGGTATTCGATGGGGTTGCCAACAGCAAGGTCAATGCAAGCTTAGCCTCAAGCATGTATTATTTGCTGCTGTAGCCCATTCCCTGGCAGGAGCTGAGCTGGACCACAAACCTCTTCACCCTGGATCACAGAAGACGCTTTTGATGGAGTTAGCTCATGGCGACGGCCACAATGGCTGATATGGAGGTAGAAGTTGCAGAGTGAATAAGTCTGTTCTGTTACTGAGCCATGGTGCTTGATAAAACTGCATCTGTGTCGAAAAGACAAACAAATGGCTAGCACAAATGGAAGGGTGGATTGTTTGAGACAGTTCCAGACACCCAGGAGACCATCATATTTTCCTGTTGGAGTTAAACCGATGGGTGTTGTTCCAGACTACACCCATGGGAATGCTCTTTATTTTCATTTCCAGCTCAGAAAGCTCGTGCCCACCATTTTCTCATTGGGAAATCAGACTGTTTTCTGTACCTGCTTATCATAAAATAAGAGCCTGATTGCACAGCATAGCTTTTGTTCCAAACTGCTTGTGAACTTAAAAGTAGCAACTGCAAAACACTGTGGTGTGTCTATGGCCAAAACCAGAAATCTGTGTGTCCTTTCTGCCTGTCCTCCAATCTGGCCATAAACAAGCAGGCTATTTTCCAGAAAACCATATTAACAAGGAATTCTTCCTTCAAAGATACTGGAAGACAGCAGTCACCAGGCCTTTCTTAGAGATACAGCCACGTCTTGAGGGGGATGAAAATAGGTAGGTCTTTGTACTTAGCTGTCTAAATTGGGACAGAGAAGGCTGAGCACTTGGAATAAGAGGTCATATAAGAATCCATATGCATGTAGGTGAATTTACCTGTACCAGGAAAAAAAAGAAAAGAGAAACTCCATCAACTGCTCAGAGATGGATGTTTTTGTTAGAAAATACTAGGGGTTTAATGCAGAGATTACAGCATCGGTCTGTTGCTTGAGACAAAATATGGCTGTATACATTAAAAATATTGAACATGGCTGGCTACTGCGTGGATACACACAGCTGATGTAGTCAGAATACATTCATTATTCTGGAAACACAGGCAGATTTTGTGCTTTGCTGCAATTTGCTGATGCTCTGGTTTTCATTCCATTTGAACCTGTTTCCCTTCATGTTAAATATTTTTTAAGTAGAGTTGGCTCTGGTGTTCTTAATGCCCTTAGCAGAGTTTGGAGGTCACTGCAGCAGAGCAACTGGTGAAGACAGCAGAATTCCAGCAGCAATTGAACTGCTTCCATGAGCTGCTCTTCGTTGTGTCCTCTGGACATCTGTTGTGCTTCCTTAATGGGGACTGTTGGCTTTTCTCTTCAGGAACCAAGCAAAATAGTCTCAAGAGTTCAAAAATACTCTGAAGTGCCTGTTAAGTCAGATCTAAGCACAGATAACACAAGCAACAAAATAGTTTGTAATGCTTTGCAGCTTTTAACATTAGTATATACGTGCACCAATGAAGAGGAAACTCTACTGATTATCGACTGAAATTCCTTTTTCACTTCTTAAACAGAGTGAGTTTCACATAACCTTAAATCCTCTCAGTCCCAGGTGACAATGAGGAGGAAAAAGTGTTGGCAAAGGGAAGGGGGGAGAGGAAGCCGGAAGGCTGTGGCAGGTGGGAGGTTTCCACAGCGTGGTGGAGCGGCTGTCTGCAGCGCAGGCAAGGGCAAAAACTGGCTCTAGCTTGACTGCAAAAGGCAGACCCTCTTCTAAGCAAAGAAGCATGGCAACAACAGGGCAAAAAGGTCTTCCTTGGTGAGGCCCCAGCAACAGCGGGTCAATGCATAAAGATGCTGGGTCCGACGACAGCCACAGAGCCGCTATGCCATAGCCATGTCAGATGAGACCAGCCAAGACCTTTGTGTCTCTTGATACAACGGAAACAGTGCAGGAACACAGCATGGTGATTTTGTCCAGCATCTTCTGTACATACCCTGAGCCAGGCAGGAGGTAGTTTCTGCGGAAAGGACATTATTAACAGTGCTTTCCAGAAGTTTCCAGCAACTGTCCGAGAGAGCGAGTTGGTCTTTCACAGGAATTTTCTGCTTGAAAACGTTAGAGGTTTTTTTTCGTACACCGTGCTGCAGGCTCCTGCGTGTTATGTTGTCATACTTGGCAGGAGGACGAGGGGTAAGGAAGTGTTAAGTTATAATGTAAATTGAGTTTATTGCTGTCTGGCAGAATATTTTGGCAGCCTTTTGTGACAAAGCCTCTGCCACAAACACTTTTTTGTGTTTGGAACCAGGTCAAACCATTAATCTGGGTGTCTGCAGGGACATGTACAATACTACAGCAGCTCCTACTGTCAGAAGATGGATGCATCCCTGGCTTCCCACTGAACACGCTCACTTCCGACAATATTAGTCTAGATTTTGCTAGCGAAAAAGGTTATTGGGATGGGAGGAAATGACTGATTCAAAAGGGTCTGTGTTAAACAGCTGTTCAAACCATAATGTTTCCAGTTTCTCAGTGTTTCAGGACAGGCACCACATCTTTCTTGAGGCCATCAAAACTGCAGCACAGATAATTACTAATCTGCTTCTACTAACTTCAAAGCTATGGCAGAAATCTATCCCAGTCTGGCCCTGAGTAGTTCACATTTGGGACTCCTGTTGCCATAAGTCAAGTTTTGTGTCACAGACCATCACAGAAAGCCCTAATGACGTGATACCCACAGGGCACAAGGGCAGGTTGGCCAGTGGCTCTAGCAAGAGGAAGGACTCATGCCACTTGTCCTCCTAGAAGGACCTTGCAGTTCCCTGTGTCTCTGTAGTATCATGTGAAAATGTCCATTAGGTTATAATGAGTGTTTCTGTCATGGTCCATTCTCCGTCATTTCAGCTGAGGAAGGGAGGGAGGGAAGGGTGGTAGAGAACGGCACTTCTGTTCTTTCTCTGGTCCCATGATAGTACCAGTTAAAATTAATGGGGCTGTTGTGCCTGTGCAAGCGTAAGAGAGGCTTTATTTGACAGAGTTGCAGATGGAAGGGTTAACTATATGCCTAAAATGGCTTCACTACTCCAATATTTTCTTGGAAAGCTTTGAAATGGTAAGCCTTTGTAGTTTTTTTTTAATTAACATTGATCATTGGCTGTACCAATTAATGCAATTACTTGGTCCAAAATAAAACATCCTATTAGATCTGTATCATATGCTAGTCCTTTCAGAAAAACAATTTGGGCAGAGCAGACTAAAGAAGTGGATTAGCCAAAGAAAACATTTCTGTAAAAAAAAAAAGATCATTTGGGGTTTTTTTTTAGAAGAAATGATACATTGCCTGCATGCAGAGTCATAATCCATTTCCTTTTCTATAGGAACTAAATATGTTTAATCACTAGGCTGTCATTAACTATCTGTTATTTTTATTTAAAAAATATGAAATAAACAAATGTTAAAATCTAGGAAATTGGCTCAATATTGAAATTTTCCCTCGGGGTACAGGTAGGATTTGAAGTTTCAGCAACTTTGGAAGATGGGGGTTCTGCTGTGCATTCACATCTGATTTTTCTAGTTAATTTCAGTGATCAGAGAAGTTTACAGGCACTGTTAGTTTCCCAGTTCTGCATCCAAAGGATACATTGAAAAAAAGAGACATGACCTGAGTGTAGCCTCCCTCTGATCTATAAGCTATATTAATATGACTGTGGGAGGTGGGGATTTGTATACTTGGATCCGATATTTTTTTCCTCTAAAGTGTTAATCCTTTACTTGGAACCCACACACGAAAGACTTGCCTTTTCAGGACCAGATCATGTGTTTTCCAGGCCATTGGTCGCCTCAGCAGATCTACTGGTGGGAATTTGTTACCATCAAACCTGAAATGAGAGCTTAATTCTGGATTTGCCTGAGGGCCAAGCCTTTTTCTGCAGCTACAATCCGCATCTAAATAACAGCCCTTTGAACTTCCCTGCTTCACGGACTCTACTCTTTTATCCTTAAAAGAGATTCAGTCAGATTTGCGGTGGAGATTACACTTCACTTCTTTGTACCTCTACTTGCACGAGCATCAAAATCCACCATCTCCCACCCGTTCTCTCTCACTGGGTGGTGGAGACCATCCTGGGAGTGTTCTATCCCGGGCATGTGAGACAGTGCCCTCCGGTAAAACTCAGAGACACCAGCAAAAAAAAAATGAGGAGAGAGAAGACCTCCAGCTTCCACCCAGCATTTCCCAGGTGCTGGAAGGGCTCTAATACTGTTGCTCATTGGTATGTCCCACCATGATGTCACACACCTTCTGAATGTCCCTCTAGCACGATAAGCAAAGCGTGCTCCTATCTCTGCACCTGACACAATGCAATGGACCTTCTCTTCCAGAGCTGTCCCCTCCTGCTGCTCCTTTTCCACTAACGGCGAAGGGCTGGCTTCTCTCCAGGCTTTGCCAGACACCACACATCTTGCTGCAACTTACCCCTGTGCCCAGCTGGGGAAGCCCAGCAACATTTTTCAGGCCAGCACTGCGGTTTTCAGCCCAGAAGGCCACATCAGGTCAAGTGAAACACTTTGCAGATGTTGGCAAAATGGTGGTGTGGGGGGAAATTAATAAAGTAATTCCTCTCTTTCCCTCCAGTTCTTCCTCAAAACTAATTAAAAAAAAAAAAAAATCTGGGATTTATATATTCTTTTTACTGGTTTTAAGATATTAAATAAAGCTGAAAAAGCAAAGTGAAATATTACTTTGTATGTCAACTTTTCTATTCACCAAAGCTGTTATGAGAAGGAGGGGGATTGGGATGTACCTCCCAAATCTGTTTTATAAGTATTCTTTATTATTGTCAGTGAGTGAAATACCATTTTTTCCCACTGATCTTTAAAGATCACCTGAGCAATCCATACCCTGAGCTTTGGCGCAGGACATAAAAAGATGGGTCTGAGGGGTTACCTGCGGCCCCTTTTCTAGGTCACCGCTCTGGGGCATGAGGCACAGAGGAGTTTGACTTCTGTCAAACATGCATTTGCATCCAAAGAGAGAGATCACAAAAGGAGCAAAGAAAAGAGGTGGACTTTGCGCTGTGGGGCATTTGCAAGCAGAAGAGTGGTGCCAGGCCTAGAGGACAGAAAATTAGGACATGTACTTGGCAAAAGGACTGCAACACAGAAAGCAAATGGCACCAGTTCAGCTGGAAATCTCTGGGGCCGTGAGGAGTCCCAGGCTGCCGCGTGAATCCTCCAGCAGCCACCACCTCCAGGGGCTGGAAGCTGGGATCTTTAAAAGAATCAAAGCGAATTAGGGGTCAAAATCAGTGGAAATTCAGTGTGAAATAGATGCCTTTGGGGCTGCTTGCAGGCTATATGAGATCTAGATTTAATAGCTAGGAACTCCCCAGAGCGCTGACCAGGCTGTTGCTGTGTTTGAGATGTGCTCTCCCTTGGGTGTAAGTTGTAAAAGTGCATGTCAGCAGCCGGGTCGGAACGCCACGCTCAATACCTGCACCACGCTGTAAGAGAGAGAGTTTAAAAGTAGGTCACGGCTCACTGTAATGTAAACTCTTTCTTCTCAGGTGCATCAAGGCGCTCTTTCATGTGCTACTGAGGCAGGAGCAGCAATTCCTGAGCACACTGAGCATCCGTGATCCATCTCCCGCAGTAGCTGCTCTGGGGACTCTGGACAGCCGGAGGCTGCTGCCTTCGCTGCACACCCCAGGGTCTGGCAGGAGCGGGAAGATAGGAGCAGGTGCCACACGTCACGGCATATGGAGCTTGGGCGACAGTCAGCGGGATCAGATATCTTAGCTTTCAGGTCTTTGGATGGCTTTCTATGCTTCTTAGCACTGCTCGGCGCTGCTGCGATGTCCTGCAGCTCACAGAGCAGCCCTGTGCTGCTTTACTTTCCATGTCCTGGCCGCACTTTTATCTCTCTGCCCTCATCAGGCGCTTCCTGGCTCAAGCACACGTGTTTTCCTGTGGGAAAATGCACTTTTTTCTCAGCAACAAAGGCAAGGCCTGAGATAAAGCATCTCGGTACAGCGAGATTAACAGGGAGGGTGAGAGAAAATAAATGTGTGGTCATCACCCAGTGTCAGAAGCTTCAAACAGATAGAAAGTTGAATGCGCCATTCACCATTTTTCTAGACAAGAGGCAAAAAAGCCAGAAATTCCGATTGTCCGTTACTTGAAGGAATGAGTTCTTCACCTCATCCCTTCATACCTGCAGTGAATGGATGATAAGACAGGGAGCTTCCCCTTCATGTCTAGATTGAAATCCCACCCACTCCCACTTGCTTTGAATATCACGAGGGCCACTGCTCTTGATGGTTCTCAATTTTCTGCCCTGAGAATATGGAAATTTGACCATTGCTTACATTGCTTCCCTCTGCAATTACAGTCAAGGGCTGAAACAAGCAGACCGTGAATGGAGTCATGAAAGCTCACCAGAAGAGGAGGCAAATTTGCCTGTTCTCACATGATGAAAGAATGGAGCCGGTGTGAACATTTTCCATTGAAACTGGCTTTCTGAAACAAACAGTTGGCACCTAAATAATTCTATTCACAGGAAATATCTGCTTCTCATGGAAAATGTCAGTTTTTCAGGTAGAGAAATACATAAAAATGTCATATGTCAAAATATATCAAAGATATTTTGGCTGAACTACAGCTGAGGTGGGGTTGTTTGCAAAAAATCAAGCAGGGAGAAGTTAGACTGACTGACTTAGTTCTCTGACTCCATTGCTGAATAATACCTAGCTCTCCTACAGCTGGCTTCATCCACAGTGCCTGCATAACTGTACTTTCTCCTTTTTACATCCAGGAAAAAAGCTGAGATACCTGAGTGATGAAATTAAGGTAGAAACGGGGCCTTGAGTATTCTGGATAAAGTCATCATCATTCAGTCGGCTCTCTGAGAGCCTTCAGCCCCGGTGAGACTGGCTGGCATCTCTTTCTTATTCTACAGACAATCAGCACTGTAGGCATCAGGATTATCTCACTGAAGAAACACTTTTATTGGGCATACTGCTCATAGTAAATCTAGCAAGTGTTGCTCTTTTTTTTTCCCCAGGTATAGTCATGCGCTCATCATTCACCAGCTGCTGGTGCCTGTGTGCGTTAGCGTGGGGGCAGACAGAGAGCTTTAAACGGAAGCCCCTGCGTGATGCTACGCCACAGAGGTTTCTTCTCTCCCCCACCACGCGAGCCCGGCAGGGCAGGGTTGCACTCACCAGCCTCCGACGCCTCCAAGGTGGCCTTGGAGATGGGTACCAATAGGAAGGATGCTCTGGCTTTCTCCAGGAAACCTGCCAAATTGCACAGGATGAATGCAATCTGGAAAATTCTGTTTACCATGATGCGTTAGTACAGCTGGAAGGATGGAGCTGCTATTTCAAGCAGGCCTTCCTGTAAATGTAAAGGGGCATCTTGGAATGTGTTTCAAATAGAGAAATGAAGGGCTCTGCTCTAGCTTATTTTCAGCTGCGATGTGTCATCTCTTAAGTGGCCCCAATTTACCAGATACCAGCAGGAAATTTAGTTTGCAAATGCAACTCCTGCAGTTGCATATGCCAGGTAGTCACACAATGGCCAACAGGACTGCTTTCAATACATGGGGGTATAATTCTGACCCTGACTGATACCAGTGACAAAAACTGCCCTGGATATCATCTCCACCATCACTGTGCACAGGATTCTCAGTTTGAGTCAGGGTGAGTTATGGCACAGCATGTTCATCACAGCTATAGAAATCCTCCTGGAAGAAGTGAATTGTTTCCATCCTTCATACACAAAGGAAATAAACTTACACTGAAATCCCAGTAGTTTGTCCAGGGTTCCCCTCTTAATATCTCTGCTGTATAACACCTGACAAGAGCTTCCCAAGTGGCTGCCTACCCAAAAAAAGAGAGGAGGCATCAGCAAGGACATACCGGCAGCTCCACAGATGGGTACTTGGATGCAGCCCCAAAGATTAGAGCAATAGCATCATCCATAGTCAACTAGAATTCCTCTTTTACAGACAATAAATATTGGATTATTTATTTTGCATCATGACTGCCTTCTCCTTTCCTCTCCTTTTTTTTTCTTTCTGTATGGTAAGGAAAGAGCACATGATAAGTGTGGTATATTATAACTGAATATTAATCTCTTCTATTCAGTCAGTGCATGCCTTCATTTATATGGATGATTTGCTAGTTTTGTTTGAATACACACACAGACATTTAACAGTGAGGTTTATTATGAAAAATGCCATCAAATTAACTCTTTTAAAAGATGCCAATATTATTGGCAAGAATTGCATTTTATTTTCTTTGTAAATGTGCTGCTTCCTTAGACATTCATTTCTTTGGAAATCCAGTACTTTTCCAAATGCAAAGACACTGGTGATGAGCAACTGTCATTCCCACATTAAAAAGCAAAACCAAGCCTTGATCTTTCTACAGCAGATTAGGGAGCGAGATAAAAATGAGATGAAAGCCTCAAATGTCTGTTCCACTAGGTTCGAGGCATTCTTTTTGTTTTAGTTCCGCACTCTGCCTCTTTAATTCCCGCTGGCTCAAATGCCAATTTTCTGCTATGTTGGCATGACTGCCGAAGAATTGCTTCTGTTAATAAACTGCACAAAATAGCTGAGCAATTAGGCAATTAAACTGTTTTAAATTTAATTTAAAACCCTGGCATTTTGCTAGGAGTACTTTTTTTTCTTCAATCCCATCTTTTTCGTGTGGTGGGAGGTAAAGGGCAAGTTGGAAGGGTGGGAAGGCAGCATGGTGACGAAGGAAGAGTCTGGTGTGATGGGAGTTTACTCAGGCTCCCGCTGCAGATAAGCACAAGGGCTGTTCGCTTTGGGGAGCACATTTCAGCCCTTGCCCCTTATTAGAACAAGTCATTTTTTCCCAAACATTTAACACACAAACAAGCTTAATCTGATTTCTGTCCTGATCCCAGATGGGTATCAGGGCTTGTAAGCAAATTATTTCAAGAGCTGCCTACCTGCTCTTGGCTGCTAATTCAAAATAAAAAGGAGCAGTGGAGAAAACGCAGGAAATACTACACCCGGGGGTGAGCAACCTGTTCTGCTCATCACTGTGTGTTCCCACTGCATTCAAGGGCACTTCTCCAAGTTACCTGAACTGTAGGAGTTTGTCCTTTGAGCTTATTTACCTGTACTTACAGAGACGCCTTTTTTCCTACAGATCAGGTTTGCATTTTGATAAATGCCCTCTTGCTGACTTGCCATTGATGATAGCTCAGAGATTTCAACTTGCCAGAGATGGGGCCAAGAGGAGAATGGTGAGAGGGCTTCCTCCATCGTGCCATGGCTGCAGCCCTGAGCCCAGCATCGGCTGCCTTGCTCTGCCGCCCTCCAGAAGCCCCTCCTGGGCCACTCACACGGCGTGGGCCAAGCTCTGGCAGTCCACCCTCATCTTGCTATGTGCCTCCCCAACCCAGCTCTCTACCCCTGGGCCACCGTCCAAAATCTGTGCATGTTTGTCTGTTCCAATCCACAGTCTCAGCCCATCCTGTCTATGGACCTTAGCAAAGTTCTCCCAATAACCATAAATCTTCAACTACCCAGCAACATACCATCCTTGTGCACCGCAACTGCTCTTCCACCATCACTGCTTCTCACCGTGCACCTCAGTTGACCCACAACTCTAAGTTTTTCAGAGCAACCTATCCTCTTTATTTCTCAATGCATTAAATCTCTTTTCTCACTGTAATGGCTGGAAGAAACAAAGCATTCTCCTTAGTGCCCTGCTAAAACATTCCCTTAATAAAAACTCACCATGTTTTCCGAGCCTTTTTGAACTACCTACATTTGAACGAATGATGCCACAGCTAAGCAAAATATAGCACAATGTTGTATACCCTGCAGTGCTGACTGTCTCAAGGAAAGCTCGTATTTCCATGGTCACGTAACGGCTATTTTTAGTGAACCAGTCATTCATGTTATTTTCCTGGTCTTTGAAATTAAAAATAATGGGAAAGAATTAAAAGGATTCTTCTAAAGGTTACAGTAGTCACATACTGTTTGCAAAATTTGAACTGAAACTTCCCTCTCTGAGCTAATTTGGGGATATCAACATTAACAATATTCACGTCATCATTGCAATCAGGCTTACATTATCATTTCCACTTAATACACCATTGGGACCAATCCTGTGGTAGCTGGGGAAATGTACTATGAGTTAATTCATTTTTTCTGGTACGATTCTTATGCTTAATCGAGATCTCTTGTTCTGCACAATGAACTCACTTGTTACCCTGAGAACAGGCAAGTCAATCCCAGGAATTTCCTCGCTGCAGACCTGAATATCTGCACACCTCCGCGCTGCAGAGGAGCTGTCAGCAGTGCAGGCTATGATGGTGTGTTAATAGAGGTAAAAGGGCTGGAAGTACTGGACAACTTGGAGAAGTGTAAATGTGCCATGGAACCAGGCCACTGGTTTTAGAGCGATGCAGAGAATCGGGGCAGCAGCGAGACTTTCATTTTCTGCTTTTTGGACATCTCAGAGCACCATTTCAAAAACACTTTTTGTCTCCATGTGTTAGCATAGATTGCAATATTAATTTCTGTTCTCTCCTCCCTCCTGACATTGACTTCCCACCACTAGCTCTTTGGCTGTCCAGTCCATTTTGACAGCAGGGTCTTCAGAACAGCATCTCTCTCACTCTGTTTATACAGTGCCCAGCACGAAGGGAAACTGATTTTTTTGCTGGACCTTTAGCTGCTACTGTAATGAACATAATAATAATATTACATCCTTAAACTATTTGTCCTGTTTCAATGCATCTGACAACCTTCTTAGAAAAAAGGAGGTATGTATTATGCATATGCGAACAAGCTCTAACATCAAGGGGACAGCACATAATTCCAGTTCATCTTCTGAGTGTCACCAAAAAACAAACTGTCACAGGCATGACATAGGGAAGGATAATTAAGATAATGGGTTGGTCAGTGTGTTTGTACATCGCTTAGTAGCCATCAACAGAATTACTGCTCAGGGCAGACCCCAGATCACTCCTCAGGCCTCCTTGTGAGCAACATGCAGTCAGAATTTCCGAATAAGAGAATCTAGGTTTTACCATTGTACATATGACAAGATTTTCAGGCACCATAACTCTTAGAAGAGAAGAATCAGCTTTCCTACAAGCAGCACATCAAAATCTTTGCGTGGCCAACACCACAGACAGGGAGTGATGCTCTGGCAGTGGCTCACAGGTGGGAGATGACAACAGTTCCCCATGGGGTACCGGCATTTTGCTGGGTTGGACTGCACACATAGCTGCACCCTCAGTCATGCCAATGATGCCATCCTTAGTGATTAGTACTATTTTATTTCTACCAAGATTCAGGATTATCCAGCAGGGCCTTTCTTTTGGTCAGGGAACTCAGCTCTGATGTGATTCAAGAGCCACAAGCTGGTCACGACCCACACGTTAGAAATTTCTGTTTTGTTTTGTAACATAGAGACTAAAGGAGGTCCTGGGAATTTAGTTGTTTATTGTAGTTCCTACAAATACCAGCAGAGGTTGTAATGAAATGTAAGATAAACACGTATGCAAATAATACATTGACTCTGATTCAGTCACGATGACTTTGCCAATAAATATACAATCACTTTATAATACATTACATTTGTATATTTTAAACGACCTAATTGATAGGAGCATGAAAGCATTAAATTACCATATAGCAAGACAACTACACCACACTAGACATCTATTAACATACTACAAGTCAATCAGTGTTTTACCAATTAATGGCTATCTAATTATCTTGCTATAATGAGCTTGTTAAATGCCAATTAAATGGCAAGATGTTTGAATGCATTAATAAGAATGTAATTACACAGTTATTGGTGACATAATTTTCACATCATTAACTAGTAACTTATCCTTATTGAGTTTAATAAGTATATTCTTTTAACTTCCCATTGATCCTGAATCAGGATACAATCACTGGATGGTTAAGACTGAATGAGATGGCTAAAACTATCAGGATCATTATTGGAAAAGTTTCATGTCTCTGATGTTATAAATAAGCAATAACTGAAGAACGCACTGGAGGAAAAGCCAACTGAAAGTGTAACTACACTCTGTGCACACAGAGAATAACCTGGGGTAGAGAATCTTTATCTCCCAGACAAGAAATGTACCACTGATAGGAGACCAGTTTCTGAACCTGGAAATTGCAGTTTGTTTGGGCAGCAGAAGGTGAAATTTCCCTGATTAGACTTTGCTACCAGTGTGCTGTAACTGAAAAGAAACCATGAGGAAGGCTGAGTCCTCACCTGGCGTGTCCCTCCCCAGGACGCCCCAGGAGCTGGCAGGCTGGGATGATGCTCACCCTGCTTGCTCTGTATTGCTTCTGGGGAAGTGGTTTCTGCTGCCTTTTGGTGTAGCTGGGAAGGATGAGGTGCAACAAGAAGCACACAATGTTCTCCTGCATGGAGAAGGGCAGTAGACCCTGGTGGGACCAGCACTCTGCTGGGACTCAGGAGACCGTGGAATCATTCCCAGTTCCACCTCATACTTACCCTGAAGTCTGGACAGGTGACCTTAATCCATCCTATCCTCCCATTTTCTGGGACCTGTGAGAGTAAAATTATCACCAGTGATACTGAGATATCATAAATCCTCCAGGTCAGGGGCTGCACAAACACTGGTGTCAACAGCAGCTCCCCACAGAACAGGTATTAGATCAAGTTAAAGCTGTCCACAGGAAGCTGAACTGAGATCTTCTCTTCAACCATTAGGGTGTAATAACTTGTATAAAAGAAAATAGCCATTCTTCCATCCCAAATCTTTTATTTATGAAAAGGAAATAAATCACCCAGTGCATTTCCACACCAGGAAAAGCTATTTAACCAAGCGAGCATGTGTGAGCCATGGCAAATTCACAAATAGTTCTGAGTTAATCTCTTCCTTCTCCCTCTCATCCCATTTTTGCAAAAGATTGGGCTTCATACCGTATCTACTGTATTTAAAATGAAGAAAGAGATTGGCTGTCAGTTACTGAATTAAGCGCTGTAGTGAGATATGTGTGTAACTAACTCAGCCCTCGACCTCAGTGACTTAACTAGCCACCCCTCATTAACCTTGATGAGTGCCGCAGATCCCAGCGCAGCCCAGCATGTGTCCTGCATCCCCAGCTATATGTGCACTGCACATCTCCAGTGGAGCTTTGCCAGTATTTCCCGGACACCGTGAGACAAGAAGACGCTTGGTGGTCCATCATGGCTCGGCAGAGAGCTGCAGCCTGCACATTTTAAGTGTTTTTCTGAACTGGGGCCAGTGGAACTACCTCATCTTTCCCAAGGATATAAACTAGCCCTCTTCTAGCATTTCTTCTTTCTCTTTCAATCTATCTTTCTGACTTCTTCAGTATTTTATTAAGAGAACCAGGGAGGTCTGCTGAATTCCTCTGCCTCCTGGGATGTATCTAACAGAAACGTGTTGTTCCTATCTTGGACAAGTAAGATGGGCAAATGCATACACAGACATCACAGTAACATCATCTTCTATTGATCTCTACTGATCTAGGCACATTGTGGATGTGCTTTGTTGGTTTAAAGAGTTGTTTTCAGTGGATACTTGTCAGATTCCTTCCCTCCCTCATTTTCATCTCCTTATAAGAGAGACAGTTTTGTGTGAAAACACAGAGGTACTCTCCTTTTCCTCAACAAAACAAAAATAAAGAAGAAAAAGAGAGAGAGAGAGAGAAACTCTCCAACCCCTATGCAACATTTTTGTTTTCCACCCCGAAAGCAATATGAAATTGCACTGAGCAGGTATGGTAATAATCAGCACTGACTGAAGTAATGATGTGTCTCCTGCACTGAAGCTCCTGACAGCAAAATCATGACCTGCTCCCCACAGGTATCAAAGTCACTAATTACCCATCATGCACTCAGAATCGGCATTCATTAGAGGAACTGACACTGTTGTTATTCAGTCATGGGGAGTCTCTTTCAAGTCCCTGCACTTTTCCCTTTGATAGAAAGAGACTGCATCAGCACAGGCGCCACGTTTGCCTTCTGTCATCGGGCACCGTGCCGCACCTCGCTGGCTGCTGGGCTGCGCAGTGCGTGAGACTCAAAGCCAAGGATGCGGCAAGCTCGGCTGAAGGATTGACTCTTGGCAGTGCTTGGAAAACGTTCAGTAACAGAGCGTGGATGAGCACATTTCTAAGCTCTGGTGCTGCCCACCTGGTTGAGCAAAGCCAAAGGGTCTCAATCTCTTCTCAGCAACATCCCAAGTGCTGCCATCTAGACCTAGGTGTTTCCGTTGCCTCTCAGATGAGCAGACCACCTAAAGAAAGTCATTCCCACTGTTTTTTCAGGGCTACGCTAATCAAGATAGTTCTGCTATAGTTGCATACATAGGTTAATGAGATGATAAGTAGGGTCCACCTTACTAAATTTAAATCTGAAGGTCCTCGATGTCTGCACAGACCAGATTTGCCTGGAGCCCTGTTTCAGACACATCTGTGATGGGATTTATACTTCTGCCTTGTATCCATTTCCCCATTACAGGCTTTCTCCTTATGTTCCAGGTTTTTTTCTAAGTTGCTATTTGCTTTTACCCTATGTCTTTGAAACTGAATATGGTAGTTAATGATTAAGAATAATTATTTTATTGGCATATTATCTCTACAGTGGCACTCACCAGAAGAAAATAATAAGGAGTCAGCACTGGTAATGTTAAACAATTTATAGGTTACCTAGTTCAGAGAGACACTACAGCCCTTCTTTAAACTGAAACAACAAGCACTGATCACTCTTATAGCCGGAATATCTTGCTTGGGTGAACCATTAGTGTGTTGTAGCATAGAAATCCCTATAGCGGCTATAAAACATATTTATAAATCTATAAAACCAGGATGCTTTGGTCTATGGAAAGCACTTAGATGCTTTGATAAAGAACAACATATAGAAGCTGGATGTATGGTGAAAAGAAAGAAGACACGCTCACGTTTTGAGATCAGTGTTTATTTTCAGCTGTCTGCGAGGAAAGCCCGTTCGATGATTATCTGAACGTATGTGGAACATTCGTAAAAAGCTGAGAGAATTCCATTATGTATAAGCTGCTTAAAAAAGTGGCTCACTTAAGGTTATTATGTTGCTGCTTTGGGTTATTTTTGTTTAATTCAAACTCTGCAGTGGGTGAGACTCAATTTCACTTTAAACAATCACTTCAGTGCCTTATCTTTCTCATCATCTTCTGTACCTACAAAATTTGCAGTGTGGGATTCAGATAAATAAATACATGATTACACACACACTCCCTCATCATTTTCTCCATGTTGTTCTGTTTTCTGTGAATAAAGAAAATGTCTTTCAGGGTGTTTTTTTCCTTCTCCTTTTAAGCGAATGTTTTCAAAAGGGCCTGTCTGTCCAGAACAGATTAACACTCTTGCCTTAGAATGAGGCCAAAGCACAATTTTTAGTGTCAGAAGATCAGTTTTGAATCGACAGAAGTTTCCGTTCAGAAATCTATCTAAGAATATACTTATAAAGAGGCTCCTCTAACCTGCTCTGTCTGAAGAAAGGATTAAAATATTTATCCATTGACCCAAGAAGGTGCTTCAAAAGAACAGGCCTATTGATGAAATGAATAAGGGAAGATGGACTGTGATTTTGCCCCACACTCTTGTCCATACGACAATGCATATTTGACAGCTCTTGAATTAGCTGTGCCTCAATCTGAGTCCCCAGTGAAAAGGCTGCATGATGTTTCCAGACGTACCAAATGCAAACTCTGAGCATCCAAAGAAAATACTGCTGCAACATCCTCTTTGGAAATACCTTTCCACCAGCAGAATCAGTTAAACCCTTTAACCTAAAAGGACTCCCAACCACATAACACCAAATCAATAGTAATCAAAGAAGTGAACAAAGAAAAAAGCTTTTAGAATGAATACTCTTTTAAAAGTACTGAAAATAGACCAATAAAAGACATGAAAAAATCCCAGTCTTCCCCTCAGGAGAGCTTTACTTTGTAGAGGAACCTACTTCTGGGAATATGTTTCTTTCATCGTTCTATTTTCATATTCATATTCTTAAGATTTCCTAAGTCCATGTTAGAAGAAAGTGACATTTTCTGTAGATCCCTTTCAAACAGCAGCTTTCCTACCAGTCCTGTGAACTTACCCTTTCCACTTACGGCAAAGCGGGCGCCTGGTGATTAAAATTCAGCCCAAGCCACCCAGATCCAGGTCCTTTGCAATGTCATGGCAGAAGGTTCCATCCACTGCGCTGTGCGCCTTTCCTCTCTTCGTGATACATCTTTCCATTTGGGGGTGGGAAAAGGCTGGGGTCTATGAAACAATAGAAAATTGTTCTCTCAGGCGTGCTCTTCATTCCCCAAATTAAAGGGGAAGCGCAAAAGTTTAATTGTGCTTCCCTCCACGTCCCTCCTTGCAGGGTGGTGGATTGGGGTAAATTGTGAATGCACTTTAATTCTGCCACTTATAAGCTTATCACAAGTCTAGTAGCTCATTACGCCCTCTGTTTTTTCTCCTGAGATGCTATAGAAATACAACAGTGTAACTAACACTTCTCCTCATTTAGAACCGCAGGTGGTGGGAGTACGTGTGATTTCATTGTCTTTACTTGGTAATTACAGGTCTGTTCCTATTCCCACTGTCTCAGCAGGGTGCTTGTATGGTACACGTAGTTAAGTCCTTTCAGGTGCTTGCAAGGTGGATTAACAGAGAATATTGTATCATTGCAGAACGGTACCCGCTCTGGTGTGCCTGTGACTGCTGTGTGTGGAAGGGATGCTGGTGCACTGCTTGTATTGACACAACAGCAGTGTAAAGCCTGGCTCGGCCAAAAGTCACCCCGGGAGGATGAGGATAGCTGGGATTCAGGTGGTTTGCCTTGCAGAATGTGTCTCCACATCCATGAACATGTTGCCTCTGCAGAGGGAGCAAAATGCCCCAGCTATTGCCGACCCCCCCAGCTTGTACACATCAATTCATTGCACTAACCTTCACGCATGCTGTATCTCTGTTCCTTTCCCCAGCTGAAGATGTCTGAGAATGTGAGATGTGATGAGCTATGGGGCAATGGCAGCAAGATTGACGCAGCCTGTGATTTAATGCACGTGGCAGGTCCATTTAAAAATGTAAATATTATTATCCTTTGATTTCAGCTTCTGATTCCTCCAGACGTTTGTGGTTGATAAGGCAGGCTCCCTTCAGGTTATGCCACCTTTCATCAGTGCATATTATGTTTATCAGACAGAAATCAACGCATAGTAGGAAGGCACATTGCATATACATCCAATGAATGTGCCTGTATGTTAACTGTATGTTAATACACCACATTCATGTTATACTTTGAAAAACACAGTAACCGGAGCCAACGTTGCTGACAGAGCGGATCCTTTCTGAACTTCTCTTTGAATTCCCTTTTTCTCTTTGAATTGGGATATTTGCATGAAGGCTGGAAGCCCTATCTTTCCCCTGTTAAAGCACTGGTGATCTTTGCCTTTTCTCCATTGGAATAGGCTTGTGAGTTCAAGGACTGAATTCAGCAGAGTTCATAAGCATATGCTTAAACTGATAGGATTAAATCTTGGGTAAGGCAATGAAGCCTGGAGCATGTGTTTATCCTTAAGCACAGGCTTAGATGCTGTGCTGAGTAAGGACTGCAGTACGTCTGAAGCAACCCAAAGCCATTCTTCCCTGGAGTCCTCCTACTCTGCTGCTGTCTCTCAGTTAAGTGAAGTCAAATGTTGCCTGTGCAACAGAGGAATGTCAGGCTGCAGAGGTGTAGACACCGTGATGTCTCCGAGGCACTGCTGTAGGTGCACAAAGCTACTCCGAGGCATCTGGAAATGATGACTTCGTCTTCAATTCTTGCACGGAAAGAGAGAGAAAACCCAGAGCTGTATAGGCTAAAACAGGATCCCCAAAAGGATATGTTTCCAACAAGATGCTCACAGGAAAGGCTGAACATATGGGGTGCCAAGGGGCTGTCTTCTTTGTATTAGTAGATTAAATGTGACAGATGGTCAAAAGTCAGAATCCAAGGTGCAGACACCTCTGTTCATTGGGAGCACTTGAAATCTGAACCCCTCCACATGCTTTGGTCACCACTCGTCCCATATACTATTTAATGTTCAGGAACCACGTGAGGAAGAAATAACAGCTATGTTTTTTACCTGCCATTCCCTAAATGCCTAAAGAGCAATCAAAAATAGAGGTGATTCATGCAAAATTGTCACATTAGCTATGGCAAAAATTCTGTTAGTTTGTCTTTAGTAATAGCTCACTCTTCTGTCTCTATACAAATCCAATTGCCTCAATAACAATCTGGCATCAGTCTGTATTAGCTCAGTAGTGACTTCAATGGGGATCTCAAAAACTTACTGTTTCCAAACAATAGCTTAAAATCCAGGGACAATTGTCTTGCTTCTTTCCATGTATAGGATAACTAACTAGAAAGATGCCTGGGTGATAATCTCACCACATCAGACCCCCAAGAGATCGTGAACCATGAGACTGAACTCTTCTTTTCCCGCTGGAATTCTTGGCCCATGGCATGGCACATGCACGACGCTCATGAGAGCTGCCATCAGCTAGAGCACTTACTTCACTTTGTAGTGCTCACCAGTCCCTGCTCCCATTTAAAGGCAGCTGAATACCTGAAGATGTGTTTTGGCCCTCCATGTGGCTTGTGCTTGCAGTGCAAGGGCAAAATGAAAAGACTCCATTTTCTTCAGGGGAATGTAGGAAATACTGTACGAATAAAAATCATGCTCCATAGTCCCCTCTCTGCCAATAAATAGGTCCAGCATGTCCCAACCCACCTCATAGTCCCTCCTTCTGATTTTTCATCTTCTGTATTTTCTATATTTGTGCTGTATATTTGCTTATAAATATTACCACTTCAAATGGGAACACTTGAGGGATATTCACCTGAGGTCTAAAATTATATTTTTTTTGTATTATGAGTATTGGAGAAGGATGCACAAGGCATCAGCAGAATGTTGCAACATGGATTATAGATTGCTGCTCAGCAGTTGGTGGGTTGGCTATTTCTTTTAATTGCTGATACTGTATTTTCAGACAGTGCTGATCTTATGACAAATTTTTTGCCTACTTTTCTGCAATTAAGCAATTTAGCTGACAGTTTAAAAAGATTTTTTTCGTAAAATAAATACTGCATTGTACAGATGCACATGTGCTTGTACATGTATTGATATGCATATACACACACACAAGCTTGCACACGCACAAAAAGACATGCATGTATATCTCACAGCAGTTCCGACAAGGGAGATTTTCTTCCACATAACTTTAAAGCTTTTCTTGTACTAACTGAATACTCCAGAATTTTGCTTTCTCAGAGAGCTCTTTTTTTGTGAGGAGGTATTCTCCAATATTTTCTTTCAGTTGAAAAGCCCAAATATCCAGTGAAAAGCTGTTTCAGTGAAAACTTTATGTGTGTGTATGTGTGTGTGCACTATTTTCAACCTCAATGTGCGTGTCCCAATTTCAGCTCCTGAACTCTGAATAAACTGGGCTCACCTCCAAGAGTTATGGCTTTAAGGAATATAGGTAATTGCACCATTACCCTTTTTATTTTTTTATTTTTCTTTTCCTTCAGCCTGTTCTGTTAGTTTATCATACGTGTGGTCTAATTAAAGTTTCCTGCAGGACATTTCATCCAGAATAAATAATGACATTGCTCAGAAGGACTCCAGTTACTTTTTTTTTCCCTTCCAACTGTGCTGAAAGGGAGGTTGCTGTCTAAAAAAACTATGCCTGGGCAGAAGAGACGGTTTTATAATTGCATTTCCAGTCTTCTTTGTATTCTTTTGTGTTATATGCTTGTACAAGGAGAAACTGGGCAGGCCTGTTGGATAGCAGCCAGGCAGAATTGTCAGCGAGAGAGAGAGAGCAGACTGAAAATTAAATAGGAAGGGGGGAAATAAAAAAATATCAGGAGGATCTCTCGGACACAATGACTTAAGAAAGTGAAAGTGGAGGAGAAAACAGCAATTTTATTTTGTGTCAACTTCTGAGGTTTGAAAATCGTCTTTTGCTTTGTGTTTTGGGTTTTCTTTCCTAGTGTGACAGCAAAAGCTCAAAGTATGGGGGACATGTGCTTCAGAAGTGGAGCTGGGACAAAACATCTGTTTTCTGTCTAAAACCCAAGTCCTGAGAAACCAGGGCCCACGCTGAAGAAAGAGATGGCCAGGGCATGGAAGCTGAGGCTTTGGCAGTCTCAAGGTCATATTCCTGCTCTGGGTGAGAGCAGCATTTCTCTGTTTGGTATCTCTATAAATTAATTTATCCTTTAATTAATCAGCAAATACATATTTTATATCACTGTGAACCAAGCAAAGACAGGACCAGAATACCCAAATTTAGAGACAGTACTTTGACCTTCACGCTGCTGAGTGTGAAGGGCTCTTCTGATTTTCCCTCCTCTTCTCATCTTTTCTAAGTCCCTGCAGGTTTCAGTTTCCCAGACTGACATACTAGAAAGTCAGAAGCAAGCAGGTTAGCCCTGCTTTGAGCAGGGGTGGGACTAGGCGACCTCCAGAGATCCCATCCAACCTGTTTTTTTCTGTGATTTTGTTAAAGTCAATCACGAAAGCATCCATCTACGAGCACTAGCTAGCTGTATGCTTTGTTCCAGAAAGCCCACAAGTCATGGTCAGCCAGCCTTCGCAACTGGTAAACAAAGAAAAAGAATAAAAGGGAGGCAGAAAAAAAACCCTTCAAGCCTTGGGATGTGATTATTTGTGCAGGGACAGATTGAGAACAACTGAAATGAAAGGAGAAAAGTAAATGCGGGTCCGTGAGAAGCTGAATGGTGAGCACGTCTCTTCCACAGTTTCCTTGAAGGCACAGTGTGTAGATGTACTTTATTCATAATGACAATATGATGTGATTCATAGCAATTGCTTCTTCCCAGTAAATTATTCTAAGATGCGTTGTTGTGCCACGTTGCAATGGCACAAATGAATGATGTTAAAATACTGAGCAGACAAAATGATAACACCTGTTACAGAGCCACTTATAAACCAGAGTGCACGGAGGCATTTGTACCTGTCTCTATCACACATTGTGAGTTACACATCTTAGGATGGTTTATGAAGGAGAAGGCAATTTCTGTTATTCTGTATTAAAACATTTCTCAGTGTTCCCTTAATTTACAGACATCCTCTCTCTGTTTACTTGACATCAGCTCCTGCTCTCTGGCAGGCAGCACAGGAGAGAATTCACACTGGCTCAGCACTCAGGTTTCCTACCCAGGTCAGCTCTGGGAGGAACAGAGTAACAATAGCTCCACGTGTACATCTGTATTTTTAATCCTGCCCCACGGTAGCACATAATTACCCAGACTGAAAAGGAGCAGGGAGCTGTCTGTACCCCTTTCCAAAGTATGGTGGGGCAGCCGAGGCTACGAGCTGTCAGGAGCGGTGAGGCCATTAACTCGTACGGGCAACGAGGTCCTGAATTTCCACTCATTTGCACAGGTGCTCAACACCTATATGGGAGTCAGGCCGGTAAATGCCCTTGTGGGTTTGCCTCTGAAAACCTAATGCAGTGCTTCCCTGTGCCAGTGGAGGAGCGCGCTGGCTACGGCTGTCCCTGGGAGGGCACTGTGCCTTCCACAGGCTCTCACCAACATAGTCTCAAAAGATTGATGCCATTCACTGCAGAGAAGCCAAAACTCAGCCCATGACAGCCCGTGGCTTTCCTTGAGGGATCACCAGACAACACTGGTTCCCAGACCTCAGCCCCCAGCCACCCAAGCGTCCACAACAGCAGTGCTGTTGGGAGGTCCTCTCCTACCACGCTGTTTTGACAGGGTAGAGCACAATGCTGTCACCACAGAGGAGCACTGGAGGGTTAACTCTTTACACTGCACTGTGAACATCTACCTTCAGAGGCAAAGCCAGGAGTGCAGTCAGATTTCTTTTGGGGGGGAGGAAGGAACGCGGAACAGTTTTTCTCTGATTTGTAGGGAAACTGGTTTAATTTCCTGGCCAGTCATCTCCTGTCAGCCATCTCCCATGGAAATGGAGCCCTAGCCCAACCAGCTTTACTGGGGTTTCTGGGCCAGTTTCTAGTCTTGCAAGTGAGACACTAAGCTTAATTTCTTCTTTTTATTTTCCTTTCCTCCTTGTTCTTTTTCCTTGATACAGTGTGTTGGCTTTATTAAGACGCTACCTACAGGATTCTCTCCTCATGCTCGCAAGTGCCTCTTCCATCCAGAGGCAGCTGGAGAAATTGCTCCTCTAAGCACCAGATGCTTAATTAACAATGAGATGAACTCTCCAGTTTGCTTGCTTTCCCACTCATTCGTTCCCTTTCGCACTGTCTAGTGCAGTGAGAAAGTGTGTAGCAAGGTCTTGACCAAATACTTTGAACTGCAATCATCTTGGGATACCCAAGGAAGCTAATTACCAGCTTTGTTTCTCTCTCCCTTACCCCTTCTTCCCTCTGATGACAAGGGGATGAAGTGGATACTCAACATATCTTCCTATAGACAGAAAAGCCCAGAATTTCCCTCTCTCTTTCCCCACTAAGGAGTCCCCTGTGAGATATACTCTATGCCCTCCGATGACAGCACTCACGTCTCTCCTCTTAACTAGTCTAGTCCCTCTGGGAATCTCTGGGGAAGTAATTTGGCTCCCACCAAACTCTGAAGTTCAGGTTGTTGCAGGAGGGTTTGTCAGCACGGAGACGGGTGGCAGGGCCCCCAGGTCGGGTACCTGGCTTGGCCATGGAAAAAGACCAGCCAAGAAGCTTTTAAAAGCCCAATATTGCTGCGCTCTGCCCCCGTGCTGTCCGCTCACCATGGCTGTGAGCTGCAGCATCGTTATGGAGCCATGCCGGGGGTGTGTAAGGCTGACCAGTGCATTGCCACTGGGGCAAGGAAAATGCATATACCATCGTTTAAGACCACCACTGCCTTTTTTATTGTGATAATTTCTGCCTTAAGACACAGACATTACTGTTTATCATGAAACCTGGCCCACTTTCCTGATTACCAGTGGACAGTAAGGCTTTCCTCATTTTTATGGAAGGCGAAGTGTAATTAATTCCATAACAAAGCGGGCATTAGTTGTGACAACTGCTGCCTGAGGGTTTTCCATCCCATTCAGCAGCATCCGTCTCTGGTTTGACAGCCGTGGAGCAGGTGGGAGAGGCGTAACACAGACCTGTGCAAGTAACAGCTCAAGGAGGGGACCCTGACATGGCTCTGGGGAGGGCAGACTGCTGGGGTGGGCAAGCAATGAGCCTTTCCCCTTGCAACCCCACCACGGCTGAGCAAGGGCTGCCTCCACACCAGCCCTTGAGAGGGGTTTTTGCCCCAAAAGGAAAGCAGCGAGGAGGGGACCTGAAGAGCAATGCTGAAGGAGGCTATGGAAGGGGGGAAGGGGCAAGGCAGGAGCAAAGAGGTTTTCCGTGAGAGCCGAGAAGGTCTAGTATGGCCAGTACAAGTGTTGTGAACAGCCTTGAAGCTTTCTTATGGATCTTTCTGCATCTCTTCTCCAATACAACCATCAGCAGCAACAGCTGCCTCCTATCCATGTGTGCACAGGATGCTGTCTGAGTAACAGGTTGCAAGAGCTTGAGTGGGGTTAGCGTCTGTGTTACAGAGACCAGAAAGTCCTGTTACAGTTCCTCCAACAACAATTCTGAACCAGACTCACTATATCCTAGGTCCTGCAGCCCTCAGAAAGGCTCTTTCCAAAGATGTAGCAAGCCTGCTTTGTGACCTGAAGAGTGAAGTTTTGAGGAGACATTTCAGCTTCATTGTAGACTCTTGCTACAAAGCTGGATAAGAGAATAGACCCAACTCTGTAACCCAGCAAGCCAAGACCCTGTTTGCCAACATACTCTGCCTCTTTTTTTTTACCTGCAGTTCAATGTACGTCAGCGAAAAGCCTTGTTAAACCAAGCCCTTGACATGTTTAAAGCTCTGTGCAAATATTAGCTAATCAGTCCTCAAAAATCCCTTCTCTGTACTGAGCAAGTAAACGTTGCTGGGCCCGATTCAGTCTTAGAGGGCAACACAGCCCCATCGGTCCCAGGTGGGAGCAGGTCAAACAGCAGCAAGCACACAATTGCACCAGCTCAGAGGAGACAGTCTTTCCAGCATCCATTCCAGCACGTCTACTGCCTAAAATAGCTGTTGGCCAGAGCATTGCTTTAGACTCATATGCCTACAAATCTTGTGCCCCTGGCACTCTAATTTCCCTGTAATCCAGCATCCAACCTCTGCCTCCTCCAGCCCTGTTCAAGACCTGATCCTTTCCTCTCTTAACCTTGCCACAGCCACCACCTGATCTTACAAGCTGGTTTCTTGAACTCCAATTATCTCTCTTTCTTCTCTGTTTTTTTTTTTTGGACTGTGCCCTTGCCTTGCCCTTTGGACTGGCACGTCTCTAACTTTCATTGTTTCCTACCCAGGGGAGTTGATTCCTGTCTTAGTTTCCCTCACTCCACTCCTTGGGACTATAATTTACTCCAGCCTGGTCAAGCTCATTTATGCAAGGCATTTCCCAGAAGGATACTTCAGCACCTCAGCTATGCAGTGAAGCTGAGGTATTTGCGCAGGGTCCTGGGACCCGAGCTGTCCCTTCCCTGGAGGTGCCTGACAGCGGTGGTGGAGTCCTGAGCTCAGCTGGGGAGGAATGCACTTACAGCCCCATCCTCATATACTGCATGCATTGCTCTGAAAATGTTTGAGACCCATTTTCTGAGAAAACTCTCACGCTTATTTTTTACTGTATGCAGTAAAGATATGAAGATTCACATACCCTTAAATTAATGTCCTGGATCTGCTCCTGCCTTCCTGCCCAGGGTAGGTCTGCTTTTTTTTCCGGATCCTGCTTTTATCATCATCTTCTATTCCTCCCTGTGGCTGTTACTCTCCATGTGGCTGTAATCCCACAGCTTTACCCCTGCTGGAAGGAACCTTGTGCATTATCAAGTGTGCATTTGCAACCTCTTCAGTCCTGGTATGCTGGTCTATCTGTACAGCAAGCAGGGCTGAGGGAGATTTCACTACCAAGCTCATGTAAACAGCACAGCCCTTGACTTACATTATTTCTCAACAGCAGTGCGCTTTATACACAGATCTCTTTTGACTCTACATTACAAATGTTTTATTGATGCCAGCTGTGTCAACAGCTGGGTTCCTCATCTGCAATGGTTTCATATAGCCTGAAGTCTTCAGGTTTGCCTTCATGGACCAGAGATCATTAGCAGTGAGAATCCTTCAAATGTTGACTTGGCTAATTTGTCTGTCAGTAGGGTCTGTGTTGCAATTTAATATGAAGCTGAGGACGTGGAAGTGAGTGACTGTTACATTATCCCATAGCGATGGCCTTGGTGCTAGTTCTTCAAGAAGGAGTTTTGCTTTTCAGAATAACTGAAGGTCAACAGGCCATCAAGCTCAGGATGAAGACAGGACTGTATCCCATTCTCTTCTGAGAGGCCATCTGTGTTGAAAGTTTAGGAAATCACTTGTTGGTTGGCTGCTCCCTTGTTATGCGTAGGCTGGGCTGTGGGAAATTATCAAGCTCTGAAGCAAACTCATGGTTTTCTCGTGTCTGAGCACCAGACACTCCCTTCTCTGCAGAAAATGAAGGTGGCCATGATCACTGGCCAAGAAAAATTTGCATCAGTGGGTGTTGCAGCTTTGGTTCAGCGTTTTATCTCATTTACTCAGCCTCCAGCAGAGCCAGGCAGATACTGCAAAAAGAACAGGAAAACAAATCTCCCCTCCAGCATCTGCTCATATGCAGAAGTAAATTCATTTTATGCTTCTCCGTTGTTGAAAGCTCAGAGTGAAAGAACAGTGCTGCTGCTGGCTTGGCCATCTGGCTGGGGCTGGGATCTGAGGGAGCTCCCCAGTCCTGCCACAGGTTTCTTGCTTTGCCTCAAATTAGACAAATAAACTACTTGTGTCTCAGCTTCTGAGCTGTAAAACAGGGATAATACTTCTCTGTTCCACAAGATACCTTCTTCCAGCCACCATGGGAGCTGGTTACTGTGGCCATCTGGGACCCCAAAGAAAAATGCTGCTAGATGTGCTCAGCCATCCTGGCATGAAGAGAGGTACCCACAGCAAAGTACACTTCTCTCAGTGTCTGAGACATGTGCTAGGACATAGCTCTGTTGTTTGCAAAACTGCTGCTCCATGCAGTCCATAGACCCACTGAAATGAAACCAATTAAGATGTCCAGCAAAAACATGACCAATCATTTCTGTCCTGGCTACTTGCATGTTAAAAGAAGACGACTCTCATCTTGGTGTTCACTTCAAGGCTTCTTGGACCAAAACCAACCTTTCTGGTCTCTCTTTCTGTTTTGCTTCTCCTGATATTGTGTGTGTTTATTCTCAAAATAAATCACTGCATGAAACGCAGAAAAGAAGTAACGAGAAAGGGTTTGTTGCTCCCCCTTGAAGCCTCCCCCTCCTCCTATGGAGTCTACATAAAAGCCTCTTGAGGAAGATAATAGAATAACAAGCCAGGACACTGAAGTGGGGAGCAATCAGGAGTCAAATAAGATGGAAAGTGGAAAAAATAGTAATAATAAAACCAAGAATGAAAATGGTATTTCAACAGTACTGGTGCTGAACAGATCATAGTTTGTTAAGCCAAAAGTGTGGCTTGCAGATGGTAATAAAAATAATTAACTTCAAGACCCTTCCTTATTCTTCCACCCTTCACTCCCACCTACAGAATTTCACAGGATCCTTTGACACAAAAGCAAACTTTATCATGTTGGTTTTATCCTCTGCAGTTTAACACAGCAGTTTTAAGGCCTCGGCTGTGGACTTCACGAACTGGTGGTTAGTTTGGCTGAGGACTAGGCTCCACAGGGATCCTCCTTTCCTTCCATTCTCTTCACAAAGACTTGTTGGAAAAATCTGTGTTATGAAACATGACCCTTCAGCTCATGCAACACAGCAGGGCAATTCCCAGGTCTCTACCTCTTGTTCTCTGATACTAGTGGATAGGATGGTTTTGCTCTAGCTTTGCTCCTGACTAGAGGAAGAGAAGTAGGGTTTTTTTTGCAAGGATTACTCATTTCAAACAGCTCAGCCTTTTTTATCCCCGATTTGTGCCTGCCACAAGTCACATCCACCAGAGCCAGACTGGGAAACACATTTCATGTCCTCACAGAGACAGTGGTTCTTTGCCCCAGCTGCTATCAGCATCCTTCTCATGGGGTGCTAGGGCTCTTGCACCAAGCCAGGGTCGATCATGCCAGACCAAAAGGGTCAAGGCTCCCAAATGCATTGCAGGAGTAGGATTTTGAGGAAAATGCTTTGAGGAAGGACTTTCTGAAGTAGCTTACTACCCTGCTTCTCTGCTGCTGGAGTGCATGTCTACAGCAGGAAGGTCAAAGTCTAAATTTTCAGATGAACCATTGTTAGGGATTAAAATCTGTGCATCCAGGGGACTGGCAAGTGCTAGCATGGCTGGGTCGGATTATTGCTGTGCTTTGGCCCAAGAAGTCAGATGATAATCTGTCTCTTGGAAACTGTTTCTTTTGGAGATTTTGACAATGGAGCCAGGTGTTTCTTTGACAAGTGATTTTATTTCTTCACAAAGCATGTTTGAAATCCTGTTTGCCAGAACGTGGTCAGCATTGAGCAGTTGCCTTGCTTACAGCTCCCAAAACTGCCTTTTCCAGAAAGTCCATTGCCTCAAAGAGCATCTTCAACTGCTATTTCACACCCCACAAAGGATCCATTCATTTTTTGGTTCTCCCCAACACGCCCCACTGCCAAATCTCTCGCCAAGGCTTTGCAAGCTCCATCAGTCTCCCAAGAAATTACTCAGTTGAGCTGTGACCTGTACCATACATTATGCAGCGCCTTCTGCTGTTTCAGGTCGCTTGCTCCTCCTGATTGCTAACGACTATGCTAGGTTATTAAGCAAGACCTCTGGTGACACATCTACTGGTAGCCACCTTCGAACATGGCATATAATGACTAAGTGTTGCAACACAGAGCCAACGCATTTATTTGAAAAAATAAATTATGAATAGGTTGGTTTTCTTCAAATATCAGATCTGCTCTATTCATTGTCCTTAATGCACGACTGCACTAGCGAATGCCATCACACTGACGTGTGAGCGTGCCGTCTATGTCTTGCACGTAGCCTTTGGGATCTGGGGGAATCTCTTCTCCGCCTGGAAGGAAAATGCCTTGTTATAAAAGCCAAACTCTGGGTGGGACGGGGGCAGAAGGGAGAGGTGGGTGGAAGGAGGAGTTATCCCCTTCCTTCCTCCTGACTTAATGCAGAGGAGCATGTCCAGGGAGTGAGGCTTGGATTTCACAGCTCACTGGCAAACACTGTGTAAATCTGGCAGTGTTTCTGCTTCTGATGCACTCAGGTGAAGCTAGAAACACAGGCTGCTCTTTGGGGCTGCTGTTTTTTAAATTCCTCTCCCTCAAGCCCTCCCCAGGACCCCTTTTGCATAACTGAGGTTGTCTCTGCAGAGCCCCCAGCCCTATGCAACTGATGCAACACACCTAAGGGGGTGGCAGAGCAGAGGGCTCATCCTCTTGGCTGCCTTGGTGGCTTGAATGTGATGAGATATGGAGGGACAGGAGGTCCCAACTTTTGTGTGACCCAGGCATGGGGCTATTTAGCTATGCAGAGTTTTCAGTGCTCTCTTCCTCTGCAAAAACTTAAAAAAAAAAAAAGTAAAATTTGAAAATGCACTGATTTTCATACTCAGCCGAGCTCCCAATCGGTATAGGCCTGCCAGTTCCTTGCTACAGAAACATACCCAACTGGCTTGGCATTGTTTACACCATCGCCAGTAATTTGGTACAGCCAGAAGATAGCTGTGTCACCCTCAAAACAAATTATTTTGGCATGACCCTTAAATGTTTTTGCTTGGTATTTTGCCTTTAAAACAGAGAGAGGATTAAAAAAAAGTACTTTTCCCTGGGGCAGCATCAGATGCTAATAAAATCTTTAATTAATTCAGATTCGGATGGGCTCACATTTCTCTCGCTAGCTTACAACTTCAATCAACTTTTTTTTCTTTTTGTGACGCTGCTTTCATGCCACTTTTCACTGCATTTCTGATTTATCTGGAATTGTGTTATACGGGCATATGAGCAGGAAAGGCTGGGATAAAAGAAGACTAGGATGAGAGAAATCATTAACACAGGATGTATTTTCTGTTTTTTTTTTTCTTTCTCGGAAGAAAACCCAAAAGGTCCTATTGCTGTTATGAATCCCCCAGGATCTCTTTAAATTACAGACAATTTGCTTGATTGGACTGCACTGGTCTTAAGCATTAGAGAGAGACAAATCACTCTTAACAAACGTTAAATCAAATAAGATAGACAGAAATCTTGATAATGTGAAATGAATTCTGTAAAATTAAGACATCTGCTGAATGCTCACTCCATAATAAAGCAATAATCTCCCTGAAATGGGGTCTGTCTCATTATCAGTTTGATGACTGGTGTGAATGATCTTATCTAATACTAGTTAACCGAAAAGAAGTGATACATTTTCTCTTCTGGCTTCAGTAAGGCAGGCCTCTGTCTGCCCAGCTGTCCATCCTTCCAGGGTCAATCTCCCCATTCACTTGCCATCTTTTGGATAAAAGACTCATACAGCGTACAAAAACTGTTCCAGGATTGTCAGAGAGAAGCATTTCAGACGCCTTCCTCCAAAGGCAGCCAAAGGAGTTTTCCCTGGAGCTATAGAGCCTCTAGATGGAGGATGAGAGGAGATGTCTTCCAGCCCAGGTAGAGGCTGGATGACCGAAGACCTCCTCCCCAGTGCCCCTAGCCCCAGCTCTGCTTGCCAGGGGCTCCCCGCCAGCTGGGGAGCAGAGCGGGCTGCTGGCCAGGACGGACGGAGCAAGCAAGGTGAAGGAGGGCACTTAGGAAGGGCTGATTTCATTTATAGACTTTCATTTCCTTTCCTACCTCAGCTCCTTGCTGGAATGATCTGAGAGGATAACCTGACCTGAAGTCTCTTCTAGTCTCTGCTCTTAAATGGTTGATCAATAAGCCCAGGAAGGAAGAAACAACTATGAGCTTGAATTTCCTTAAAATATACATGTAGACACATACAGCAGCTAGGATTGAATTCAGCGCTCAGAAGACCGAGGGGCATTTACAACTGCTTTCTTCCCGTGACGCTTGCCCATGCCCCCCGCTCCTGAGCTGCCCCTGCAGGAACGCATCCACGACACTGCACTCGTGCAAAGAATTGCACAAAATCGTTTTCTTCCAGGCTCTTGGCATAACTCCTCTATGGAAAAGAGAAATGCCGTTCTCCCCAGATGCTTTAGGGATCATGCCTCTGAATGCACCTTTGCCTGATTTGCTGTGAATTACCATGAGGTGATCTACCCCATGTGTATCTTGCAATCTTGCTGCAGATCACAGAGCACTGCCTACTGCATAAACAAAGTGCCGTGGCCTAGGGCAATATTATAATTGAATAGATATAACAGATTATTATCTGTTTGATGTGCAGCACGGAGCTGCAGCACTCCCTATCATATTCCAGCAGACCGAAGCCAGGGACTCTTTCTAAAGCATCCGTACAACCAGGGAATGTAAGCAAAAGGCTCTCGAAATAGTAATAATAACACAACATATCTCTAGGGCTGACAAGTGTGTTGAGTACTGCAGTTTCACCCGTAATCTGTCATAAAGTTAGACAGTTCTATCAATGGGGAAATAAACAGTCAGGATAATAAAAGGTGAGTGCTGAATAGCAACCCTTCAGCTCTCTCCAGGCTTTATTAGGATAATTGATTTTGGAACATTAATAAGGATATTGATTAGCTTTAAGGAATTGAAACTCAGAGTGAGGGAGGGAGCAGGGGAGGAGTGAGCCGTTGCTCTTGGCTACAGACTTGTGGTGGGAGCGGGAGCCCTGTTATGAAGAGTCGATCAGCTCTGCCGAGGGATTAACTTTTATCTTCTACATGAATTAGGAAAGTGGTTTCTGCAAGCGTGCTATCCGCGTGATGAGGACCCAAGAAATTACAGAGCAAGAGTGCTTCAAACGCCACGAGGCTTGTCTTATCATTGGTAACCTCACAGGCAGTTTCCATTTCATGATTCAGCATTTCCAAGTAGGCAGAGCGATGGTTCAACCACAGCTGGTCAAGGAGAGGTAAAGTCAAGGGGGAGGTCTACGTGGAGGAGGTTTCCATGCAGCAAGGAACTGATTAGATCAGGAGTGTAATCAGCTCCCTGAACTTGGAAAGTGAGGTTTCACTGATCAGTGAATTTCCAGGCTAAAAGAGAACTCTCATAAATATGGAATTTCACTTTCTTTCTTTTCAAGATCAAGTGGTTCATGTGATTATTTTTTTTCCCTGAAAATTTAAAGCACTGACTTTCTGATACATTTTAGAAGAAGGCAATTTTTTCCAGCCATCGAGTGAAAAAAGTCATGGGCATCACGTTCACTCTTCGAGTAAAATAATAGCCTTGAGTAATGCTACAGCATGTGGCAAAATGAGAGCGAGCTTGCATTTTAGATACTGCTGTGGCTTGACAGAAGTGTCAGGTGGCTTCTCAGGGTCTTGTTTTGATTGGTTTGAAGATGAACACCTGGACCTGAATGTGGCTGCTGGCCAGATTTCCTATATCATATCTTGAACTTGCAAGTTGTTACGCTCAATGTTCTACACAAACACATGTACATGTTTAAAGGGGTTTCATATAACTGGAGAGGATGTGGAATGAAATAGCAGTAGAAGCTCCCAGGACCAGCTTTGTGTCTCAAAATCATCTAAATTCTTGTGCACACCAGAATTTGAATGTCTTCTTTGATGGCTCTCCAGTGATTGCAAGATATTAATTTCTGAGTGTGAAGCTTTTGGTAGCTTCTTACTGACGCACAGTTAGTTTATATGGTCCCACTGGAGCACCCAATGACCCTAACAGAAAGACTGCCAAAAAAAAAAAAAGCCCTTCTATTAAATTCAGGTACATCTTGACCCAAGGGCTTACTGGGAAATGCCTAACAAGTCATGAAATGCAGAGACAGCAAACACCTGCAGCCAAATCTGCCTGTTTCTGAATTAAGATACTGTATTTCCACCTTTTCGCCAAACTTCACCTGGCCACCCAAGGTAGCCACCCAAACACCTGCTATGCAAGATGAACACACCAAAGAGGTCTGTTAATAGGATTTATGGTCCAACTTCAGTCTTTTGGAGAGTCATTCCAGGTTTTTCAGCATTTCCTCCTAGTACTCCACCTTCAATGCCCAGCACAGTTGTGCGAGACCTTTGAGCTCTCTGACCATTCACAAGGAGTGAGATCTGAGGGTTTACACTGCTCCACCATTCCCTTTATGCTTCAGAAATGAGGGAGGTGCTTTTGTCATGTTGCTGCACGTGGGCACGAAGAGCATCACTAGGGCAGTAGGGGCTTATGACACACAGCTTGACTGTTTCGCCTCAGCGTCTGAATGGCAGTCACGTCCATGCAGCACGCACAAAGAGTAACACATGTCCACATTTTTTTATTCTCTCAGCTTGTCTTATATCTTGGCCCCCAAAAGTGGGTGGTGAGTGGAGTATTTGGAAGAATGAGGCAATGTCTAAAGATTATAATAGACAGGTAATTATAATAAAAAAAGAATTATTAGATAACTGGATAGATAACCGGATGGATAGATGTGGATAGAGATCTGATAGGGTTTTTTCTCTTTTGCAGAAGCCCTAAAATAAAGGGACTCTTGCACATACATAAATCATCTAGCTCCAGGATAGGAGCAGAGACAAGTTCCCATAGCAACAAGATCTATGCTGTAAAACTGCGCTGCCCTTTGTTATGTATCTTTGTGATATTTCTCTCAGACATGTCATTGGCAATTACCCACAGAAGGAGAGCTCAAATTCTTCAGGAGCCCAGCAGATCCACCTTACATTATTTTCTGTAATTAATGAGATTATTGAATTTCCACGCTAATAAAGCGTGGCAAGGAGTCTGAAAACAACTCCTCTCTGAGCCAATCTAGGGTGATTCCTCGGTGCTGCACCCCCCACCCCTCCACACACACACCTCTGCGCAGACCTTCATGCAGAAGAAAAAAATAGCGTGAGCCTTCTGTAAAGCTCTCCTGCTCTGCTATGAGTCAGCTTGCCGGAGCAGCATTGACGTTTCTGTGTTGCCAGGAGGTGAAACCCTGTGTAAATGTTCCTAAAAGCAGTTTTCAAGCTATTCATCTTTGATAACATTGTTTCTTTATGAATGCTTGAGCTTCACTTAGCTGCCTATGCATCACTTTTTGACAGGTCTCCATCTATTCTTCCACTGCCTGCATGCAGAAAGCTCTCTTTTATATAAAGAAGAGGCACTTGCTTGAGTCAATCCCCTCTGAAGGTTCTTTCTGATTAAGTTTCCTTTCCAGGTGGGCTCTATCCCGCCCTGGATGCCAGCACATTACACCCTCTTGCCATGGGTCTGGAAGGGAGCAGGACGTAATGGCACTGGCGGGTCGTGCTGCACTGGGAGAGTCAGCTCAGGTCCTTCACAAATCGGGATGTCATTTGTGCATCGAGCGGTAACGATTTTGTACATGCTGTTCAGCTCTTGAGGGACACAGAGAGACAGGGCTTTCCCCTCCTCTGTTCTCCTCTCCCAGCCTTTCTCTGTTCTTATTTTTTATCTTTTATTATTTTTTAATATCTGAGGAGAAAGAAATATGCGGCAGGAGGCAATTTTAGAGTAAGTACCCAGGAGGGGACTCTGAGAAAGAAAAACACCCGGTGGGATCTGGTTCGTGTGTTACTGAGTGCATGGAGAAGGAGGACCTTTGCCTATTTGTGCCTCCTGCAGAAAGAGGGGTCAGCATCCCCACGGGGCCACTGGACTAACCCTGCATCCACGTGTAAACACTTTAAGATCTTCTAATGCTACATTGATAGATAGTGAGATGAAACACAGAGGACTTGTGCCAGCATATTGGAGAGTATTGAAGAGTCATTACCTCATTTTGCAGCTGTTTTTTTCTGCAGTAATGCTGTTGTGGGTCTTTTAGAGATGCTTCCTGCTATTCATCTTCTTCAAAGGTTTCTAACTTGCATCTGCCTCCTCGGCTCCTGGAAGCATTTTGAAATTCTCCCACGACGTGTGCTTTCTGGAGGCAGAATGTTGCTAGGATCACTGCAAAGTCCTTTCCCTGCCTGCTCCCTTCCTTGCAATAACAATAATTTATTGGGAAGGTGTTTGCCAGGCCCTCGGTATCATGTGGGAGATGCAAGAGATGAGGCCCCAAGGACTTGACATTCTCCGTAGACAGCAGCAGTTCAGGCAGAAAGTGCAATGGACGGCTGGGGGATGATCCGTCTTCGAGCACAGCAACTTATCTTTCCACGGTGAGTCGGCGGTGGCAGTTCCCCACCGCTTTCCCTCCAGATGAGTTACCCTGTTGGGCTTTCAGAAAGCAGTTTCACAAAGAAATATCTTGCCTGTTTCGCTGTGGTGCACTCCCATATTCTAAATGTGCTCGACGCCGTCTCGTAGAGCACTGTGGGGCTGAGCAGCGCAGCCAGCATGTCTTGATCCTGCTCCTAATTTGAGCACTGGCCTTTTGGGTAACCATTTTTCTTTTCCTGCTTTAGCAGCTCTCCTCATAGAGAAAACCCTTCTGTCTTTTTTTTTGAAGTTCTTTGAGTTCTAACAGAGGAAAGCCCTGAAATGGCATTTACACACACCTTTTATTTCACTAGCCTAATTTCTCTCTTGCCTCTGTTCAGATTTCTTTCTATTCCTTTCTCTCTCCCTACTCACCTATCCACCTATCGAGGCTGTCTAATCCCTCTATGGTAATTCTCTTCATGTTTCCAAGACAAAAGTGGTTACGTTCTCATGTTCAAATGTGTTCTCTGTTCAAACTCAATTGCAAACCTGTCGTTATTTCTCATGGGTTTTCCAGCTACCTGCACTCCTGATAATGATGAGATAAATATCTATGCTCAACATTCCACCATTCCTCTTGCTGCGTTTTGCCAACTAATTGAAGAGCATCCTGTTTCCATGTGAATACATATTGAAAAGCTCAGCTAGTAACCTAGCCAGCAGAAAACTGCTATATCTATAGTTTGCCTAAGCCTGCTTTTCCTGAATTATTGGCAAGGATCAGGATCAGAAGAACCAATGCTACTTTCTTTAAAGCTGAACGGAAATGTCAAATTCTGCTGCTTAAGAGCTGCATAATGTTGAATTTCTGCTGATATGACACAATATCTTGGGCAACTGCATAAAACATCTTAGAAATACAGCACACAGCTTCCAAAATGAGTACCTGTTCACAGGGAACACCATCATGATGAAATGGCAAGTCACATCCTTAAGTTCCCTGAAAGCAGAACTTTTTAAGGCTTCTTTCTAATTTCTAAGATTAATTTTTATCTTGTCACACGTACATGCCTTTGTCAAACATGAGCTCAAAACACCCTGCCATGCTGCTTGCAGACCCTAGAGCAATGCTGTCCTGGCTGTGGAAAACATTTTCCTGACAATCTCACTGCAATTCTAGGCTTAATACACCTGCGTTAGGAGGAAATTGTTCACAGCAAGAAGAGTTCAGAGTTTGACTATAGATTTAAGGCTGGTTAAGTACCAACCACATCACAAAGAGGAAAGAGCATGGGAGTGCTAGTTCCTCCAGCTCCAGCCCACACTGAAATCTACTTCATAAGCCCCGCCAGGGCATCAGCTCTGTGGGTGAGAGGGATGTCGTTCAGCACTAAGGATCACCTGAATTCCGTGCCTTCAGAAATAGTTTCTGTATTCATCATGTTCCTTCCTGCTGAGGCCTGGGAGGGAAGCGTGATCTGCCAGGTTTGGAGATGACAACGACCTTCTCAGCTCTGACTCAGCCTCACTGGCATCCTCTGCCCCTGCGCCGGTGGGGGAAGAGATGCTGCTGCAGCTCACTACTGCTCACGCCTGCGTATTAAGCCTAACGGGTCTAGTGTCAATCTTGGGAACATGGACAGAATGGCAACAAGGCTGTCAGTTCACAGCAACTTCCACCACGTCCAAACTCTCAATCACTGAGGCTTGTCGCTGAAACCAGACCCCAAGGCTCATGCAGAGAACCATAGTTTCACGCTGCCTGTGGTGCAAAAGCTCTGCAGATACACCAGCACCATGCTGAGACTGCCCAAACTGCTCCTCCTCAGCACTGAAGTCCTCAGAGCCCAGCAGAACTTCTCCATTAGCTGCTGGCTTTCCATTAGATCCCAATTTTTAAATAATGTGCAAAGCAATGAAACAAGAAATCCCTAAAGGGCCCATTGCCAAGGCTGAGCTGGTATGATAGGAAAAATCATTCTATCCAGGAATTGTTTTTTTATCTCCTTTCCCCGGAAAATCCATTTTATTAGCCACGGCTGGGAGAAGATACTGGGTTAGGTGGACCTCTGGTCTGAGCAGTACAACAGCCATTATGTTAAACAAAACATAAATCAAAGTGAAAACAAGGCCTTTAACATGAGAGTAGTTTGCCCTTGAGACCAAGCTGGAGAGGAGCTCAGACCCAGCAGCTGCCTCCTCCTGTCTTGCACCACCCAGAGACCATGGCTGAACAAATGATGGAAATTGTGCTTTGCCCAGTGTTGTCTATTTTTCAGCTTTGCTTCCAGTCTGGCTTAAAACCAAGCATGGAAAACTACATCATCCTTTGCAAAAGAAAACATACTCCAGGGATTCATTTAGGATTAATTTAAACTTTCTAGATCGTCAGTGTTTGTTTTGATATTCATTGTTATTTTATGGACAACCTATTAAGTCATTTCAATTAGAAAAATTGATCTAAATGAAAATTAATTTGGAGAAGAAAAATAAAAACGTGTTATTCTGAACGGTATTTTCAATGTTAGCATTCATCCCCTCCCCTTTCCTTTCCTCCAAAACAAAATTTGGGCAAAAATTGGCATAATTCAGGAATGCGTTTCAGCCTTGACGAAGCTGCATTCCCCAATTTTAAGTGGTTTTGTCAAAGTTCTTCCAAACCGTTCAACCTTCAATTTACCTCTGGCCTTTGCTGTTTTACCCCCTCCCTTGGCTCCTGTAAACTATTACTTCAAAAAGAAAACACATACAGATGACAATTTTCTATGAACCTTTCTATTCAGACCTTCTATTAACCTTTCCCTTTGTACATAAAAACACCAATAAAATAGAATGTCCCCCTGGAATCCTGCAGAGATTTGTTCCTTTTTTGACCTAATACACAGGTTTTAGCCCGACCGTGTTTCACTTACTGTTTACCTTTGTTTTCTTTTCTCTCCTCTCACCAGGCTGGTCAGAAAAATCCTAAAAATCCATCCAAATTATAAATGTTTTTGGCATGTTTTGCCAATTGTCTGTTAGTGTGTTTAGGTTATTGTGCGAGGAGAAGGAAGCAAGAGCCTGTGAAAGAGAGACTGCAGTGAAATATTAGGCTGATAAGTGATAATGTTCCCTCCAGGTACTGCAAGTGGAGAGATATTCTTACACATGATGCTTCCTGCTTCTTGTTAATAAACTTAGTTCCCCGCTGAGCCTCGCTGAGTGTCTCTAATACAGCCTCCTCTCGGCGAGGAACCTAATGGTGCAGTTTTCACGGGTAATCGGTCTGGCTGAGGCCACGGACTCCGAAGGCAGGTGAGTTCCCGGCTGGCTGAGCGGGTTTTTAAGCAGGAAGGGGAGAGAAGCTGTGCTAATGTGCTGGCAGGGACGGATGCGGCTGGGAAGCGGGTCCTGCTGGCTGGTGTGTGTTTGCTTCAGCAAAGAGGCGCAGTGGACAGCCGGGGCTGGGCTGGGGAAATCACCCTGCGACCAGAAGTCAGCGTTCATGAAAAAGTGAGAAACCGAGTGTAAAAACCCCAGTCCTTCCTCTTGCTGCTCTCAGGTGCCCTCTTCCTAAAGGGTCAGACCATCACCTCCTTGGCCAGGGTTAGGCTCATGGTAGAGACCTTAGTCCATAACCCGCCATGTGACATTGTTTACGTGGCTTATAAGTACTTCAGGAAAAATCTTTCTGGATGTGACATCCATAAACACCCACGACCCTGAAAAAATAACAAGCGTGTTGAATATTTGAATGCTGAGAAGCACTAACATTTGTGGATTTTTACTGCTTGACACAACACTGAAAAATAAAGGGAGCAAACTTTTACTGATCGCTGAAGCAGGTAAGGGGTCTCTTTAATCTCTGGTTTTGATGGTTTTGCCATATAGTCAAGTGCAGTTCAAATACTGCTACAGCAATCTGCTATGCTTTTGTGTTAATGAAGAAATTCAAGATGTGGCATCAAGTGTGGCATCACTCAACATTGTTGTTATTATCATCCCAGTCCTCTCGTCATGATGACACGGGAATAACATAAAACTTCCAAACCCTTTAGGGTTTTTTTTTTGGCAATCCACAGCACAGGGGGGTGATAATGTGTTGTTGGATGTGCATTAGAAAATAGTCATTGAATTGCAAATAGTTTTAAACAAGGAACCCAAAAATTGCTCGTTTCTTCATTTATCCTACTTGTAATTCAGCTTCTGCAGCTGGCTATCTGTGGACTATTGTTTCTGCTCTTTGATGGCCTGGCTAAATAAAGGTGTACTGGGAGAGCAGCTAACTCAATACTGCACTGTATCCCACCTAAACATGATTGTGAAATGAATGTATGAGTTGGGCTAAAATACATGAAGCTTTGGAGAGATTTGCAAATAACATCCAGATATTTGCAAATAGCAAATAATCTGATCCTGAGAATTGAAATAAGCCAAACTCAGCCCTTTCCTTTTCAAACAGAATCATGCATCACAGTAAAGGAGCAGGAGTCTGTTTATTTGATGATGGATTATTTTTTTTTCTCCTAACCCAACTGGCTATAAATTTTTTCATCCCACAGGCTTTTTTTTCCCCCCTCTTCTCCTTCTCTTTCCTGATCCAGTATGGGTCAGAGCAGCTTTCTAAAATGTAAAATGCTTTTTAGCTGTAATTCTTTCCTTACAATTTCATATTTTAGAGATTAAGCCAGCATGTCCAATATGATTTCATCCCGAAGTCTGATTGCCACATTTCTATTCCCAGCATGCTGAGAGACAGGCCTCATGGTGACTGAGAGCTTTTTATTCTGGACACCTAGTCTTTGATCTTCATAGCACAAAGCATGGAGTGCTGCTCAGATAAGTTCATGGAAAAACTGCTGAGCAGGACAGGGCGTGTGGGGAAACGTGAGCCGTGATGGTCACTGGTCTGCTACGTGGCCACCGGCTCTCTCCTGCTCGGCAGCTACAGGGAGAGGGGAACGGCTCTGTCAGTTTGCACAAGGACAAGGGCAGGCAAGTCCCCACGAAGTACCTGTTCCCTAGCCAGGCATTGCTCTTCCATAGCTTGAGGTGTTGGAGGCGGAAGGGGGGGCAGACTTTGAGGCCACTGCTTCCAGCAGAATAGTACATGGTGAGCATCACCTCACTGATGCCTTTACAGTCTCTGCTCCCACCCTTGCCCTTCTGGCTGTGTGAGATCCCTGCAGGATCAAGGCCTTTGAAAAACAGCCCTGAAAGAAGATGGGACTTGCGTACTTTGGATACCAGCCTCCAGGCAGCAGTCAGCTTGCTGCCTCACCCGGAGGAGGTGGATAAATCTACTCTGTGCCTAAGTGCCCAATCCATATAATGGCATGGTATTGCCTCGTCTCCCTTCAGGGCCATTGTAGCAATAGTGTCTATTAATGACCACTGAGTTCCCAGATACCACGGTAAGGGAAAGCCTGGCCACTAAAAGGCAGAGTTAAGGGAGCACAGTGAATACTGACAGGTTTATTTCAGTTCAGACATGTCATGTTAAACACCACGAGGATGGCTGAAAGTACATGGGCAACACAATCATGAATATAAATTTCAAGTAGGATGTTTATACAGGTGAGATGAAACCTCTGAGAAAATTACACATCTGGTCTTGTCCTTCCACAGTATCAGCATAGGGCTTAAGGAGGCACTGGCCTCTTAGGTGACAAAACATTGGGAACAGGAGCTATGCAAATGGGGTGCTTAATGCCCTGAAGTGGTGATTTTTTTTACAAGAATCTTCTAAAGGACGACCAAAAAAATAAGAAAAGACCTTCAGGGCATCTGCAGTGCTCCAGCAGTTTCCCTTCATGCAAGTCTTCAGGCACAACTTCTTTCAGGATAAGTTTGACCTTGAGAGAGAAACTTTTTCTAGACAAAAAATGTTGTTACCTGGAAGATGACAGAGAGGTCTATTACACTTGCATGAGCTTGAACCCGAGTATACAAACCACTTGGATTTACATCCCTTGCTCTGTTTAACCACAGTTGAGTACCCTTTAGTGGTGAGGCTGGTATCCCCTCATGTATTTGGTATCATCTTAATCTCCCTCCTTCCTCCCCTTGCGCTATGTCTTTGTCGATACCCAGTCCTAGCAGCAGACAGCACAACTGTAAACACATTTATTACACCCTTGAATCCCCCACTTTCCCTCCTCATATCTCTTTTTACTGCGTGGCACCTGTGTTTTGTTTTCATTTCCTCGGAACAAGCAATAAAACCTTAATTTCATTCAAGGAAAAGGGAGGAGAGCTCATGCCACCAAGCTCCAAGTTTTCTGGCAGAAGCAACGGAGGGAATGCAGGCAGCTTGGGTGGGTGCGATGCCTTCACCCCATGCTGGCAGGGGAAGATTCCATATGAATTTTTATCTGCTGATGGATATGGTGTGTTTTCCACCATCAGAAAGGTTGCCATCAGTTTGGGATGGCTTTTATGAAGCGATGCTCTAGTTCTGGCATGTTGAGCTGCAGTTTGTGTACTCTGGGGTGGGGAAGAAGGGTCCAAAGACCTCTGCTTGAAAAGTAGTCAGGATCCCCAAAGTAAAAATGACTGAAAATCACTGTCTGGTTAAATCACACATTATGGGCTTGATGCAGGAAAGAAACCATTTGGTCATGCAAGTCCCTATGATAAAGCATCTGAATCTCTAAAAAAGCATTATTTGTTAACAATCTGAGGCACTGTAACTAGTTTTAAAAAATGCAGATCTTCCATGTGGAAACCATGGGCTTTTATTTCCAGTTGTACTTCTGCCTTGGATAGCAAACAAAAGAGCAGCACTTCAGAGCGATCTGACAGCTTCTGTGAAGAGAAAGTCCTGGAGAGTTTGAGGTACTAAAGAAAGGCCCAGCAAGAAAAAATAGCCATAACCTAAATTCCAGGCAACTAAGTGGGAATAGGGCAGTAATAACTGATTCACCTTTGCGGAGAAAGGAAGGGGTAGACTCTGAAGCCATCATCGTTCCCATATCACGACGAGAGGCATCCCCTGCCTAGCAGAAGGCTTTGCTGTGAAGACAGGGTATCTGGGTGTAACTGGATGACAGTTTTGGCATACTCGCATACAGTATGGATGTCTTCATGGTCTCTTCTAGCTGTAATTCTGTTAGCCAATAAAAGACAAAAAGTTAGTATCTCTAAAATACTTTTTTTTAACTGTGGTGACAAAAATCTCTTTTTCAGTCAGAAGCCAGCTTCAAGATGAAATTCTAACTATGTCTTCTGCTCTAAAGAAGTCCTTTCATAGTTAATCTCCTACTACTCCCGAACGCAGTGATTCAAACATGTTGCTACAGCAAAGGGGTTTTATATGAGGGACCTGTCCCTGCTGAGGCTGGAGCTCACCACACTCACTGCAGGAGCATCCCAGCCTGGCACAGCAAGTATCATGTGCTGCGTACTCTTTCCCCAAAACCCTCACACAGCGTTGTCTTAGGGAAGGTTTCCACACAGATGGAAAGGCACAACGAAAAGTACCTTTGCTCGCTTTGTGGGAAAGCAGACCAATGTAGAGGACAAAAACAGCTCTCTCGCAAAACACCAGCTGAGACCTGGTGTTTCAGGTGGTGTCAAAGGCTTTACCCCCTCTGCCGTAACAGCTTCCTCCCCAAGGGCTGCGTTGGGCTCAGGAGTGTGCGATCCACGGGGCACGTGTCCTTCAGGCTGTTCCTGAGGGCTCGTGGCTGTTTAACCCATTGGGGATGCTCCTTGATCTGCTCACAGTTTCCCCCAATGTCCTCTCAAAGGCACATCAGAGCTTTCATCCCCATGTTCTTGCATACTCCTAGTGCCACATGAGACCACGTCTCTCCTGACAATTGGAATTACTCTGGGGTTTTATTTGGCATAAGATATGCAGTAAAAAGATTAAAGAATATACGCATCCTACAGAGAAGGACCCAGAGATGCGTAAAGGGTGAACATGGTCACCCCTGAAGGGCGAGCGTGGTGACCTCCAGTGAGGAGAGCTGCCACCCTGTTCAAAATTACTTCTCAGGCTCCAACTAGGAACCAAATCCAAGCACTATGCGAGATTGACGGGCTGTGCTAGTATTGCAAAAACACGCGAGAAATTTCTACCACCCTGCTGCAAACTCACACCTTGATCAGCTTTGACTTTTAATGAGCCGGGTCAGCAATTCATATAATCTATTCTGTCTTAAACATTCCTCCAGTGCCTTTTAAAAGTGATGGTATTTATGTCGGACTCCTGAGCTCCAAACATACAAACACAGGCCACTTAATTAACTGCACGTCCTCACAACATCTCTAGTACTAACGCGATGGCATTGGGGTATGTTTCAGTATTTTTAAAGGCTGCAGGCTATCACCTAGGGCAAGTGACACTGATTGCCGGCAATATACTCCAGCACACTCAAGCAGCTTTTCAGTAGCTTTTCCAGTTTCCTAGCAACAAGGCCAGCAAGAAGACCTAAAAGTCTTTCTTAACAAGCTCTGTTTGTCCAGAATATGCACTTATCGCTGCATTGCAAACAGCGAATGATCTCCCAGGCCAACTGATTATTAATAGAGGGAAATGCAACGGAGAAGTGTATTTCAGGAGGGACTATCCCTGCAAATTTGTTAGGCAATCAAATATTTGTCAGTACAGGGGGGGATGTGGATTAGAGAGGGACACAGATGCCCTAATTTGAAAGCTTTGTGTTTCTCTATTCCACTGGGCTTTTCTAACATGCTTCAGGGTTGTTTCTGTGAGGTTTTCCTGGGCCACTGTATGGTTATAGGAGAGCTGTTGTGTCCTCTGCTCCCCCCGCCAGGCCAGTTTGCTGACTCCTACTGCGTTTGGGGTGTAGCACAATAACTCAGCAAGTGAGGAACTTGTGCATTATTAAACACATACATGTAAGAGCAAGGAAGCAACCCCAGGATTTAGAGTGCATATGAGTGTTAACTCCTTTATTTCTTTATTTCTTCAGAGCTGACTTACACAGCTAATTAGCTTCTTTTCCTCCTCCTCCTCTTTTTTTTTTTTTTTTTTTTTTCCCAGAACCCCAGCTGCCATATTTCTTTTCCTGGCAAATGGATGTGTTGAAAGACAGCCCTCCTCCACACAGATAGATTTTTTTCACTACATCCACCTAACCATGATAAACTCTGGATGATATACGTAGCTCTGCCCCCCAAGCAATCGTTTCCTTTTATGGCTCTGAAGGGACAAAACCAGGTGACATGCTGAGAAAGTTAAATGCTGGAAGTTTCCAAGAAATGCTGGAGAAGTTGTGCCAACAATCAGAGACATACAGAAGTAGAAAAGAGAGAGGTAGAGAGAGGCAAATGACCATCTGCTGGTATTGGAAAAGAATACACACCAAGAAGAAATAATAGGAACTTCTTCAGATGCTGTGAGAGGGCACAAGCAGCAGCAGCACACCGAAATAAACAGAGGCACATGTTGGCTGAGGAGTGGGACACGCTTCTGACTGGCAGCCCAAATCTTGAATTCCCTGGTCACCGCTTCCCCAGGCAGGAATGCTGAAGTGTGCAACACTGGAAGTCAGAAAGGATTAAAGTCATTAGGATTTACTCATATAAGAATATATAATGTCTGGACAGCAGACAGAGATGTATTAGAGAGAGTTGGCTTGTGCTGCTTTTGCACTGCTTAGCACTGGAATAACTCCTTTCACTTTAATGCACTTATTCCCATTGATTTATGCAGGCATGAGAGGAGTCTAGCTTACAAAGCTCAAATAGATCTTTTAGACTGTATCGTTCTGCCAGGAAAAGTGGTAGAATCCCTCATATCTATAGGAATATACATGTGTGCCTGTCGATGTGCATTTAATTTTTCTGTTTAAGTATACTCATATCATCCTTCTTGGGTACCCTCTTAGAAAGGAATAGCACTTTGAGGTGTTCTCTATTGACTAAAAGAGCGCGTTGGTGTAAAGATGAGGTACAGATGACTAACTTTTACACGAATCAAGTAGAGCAAGGCAAAGTCCTCCTGTGGTTGCACACTTAAGTTTTGTTTCCTGAAAAACTTACCCAACTGCCTAGCGGTGGTGAAAATAGCCAGCAGATAAGAACAGGAGTATTCTGCGAAGTGAAGGTGATACAATGCAGCGCCCTTTGTAAGAGTGAAGCAAGCAGAAGATATTTCCCCTGTTTTCTGTCATTTCCACTAGCTCTCTGTAATTCTAGGTGTTGCCTATACTCTGCAGGTGCTCATTTCTTTCCCCTGACTATAAAGGCAGCAAGACCAGGGAGGCATTTCTAGGCTGCTTGCATACAATTTGGGGGACTGTGAGTTTTAAAATTAAAACAGGAGGAAGAAAAGCATGTAATAAGATTTGATCAGAACAAGCAAGGAGGAGAAAGCCAAAATCTCCCTCACCTCAGATATGAATTTATTTTTCCTTGAAATAAAAGAGCAGGATGTTCTGAGGAAGTTTACATCCCAAAACTTAAGTCTGGACAGTCATTGAACAGCAAGTGATGGCAGAGTGAAGATCCAAAGGCAGCTGCATTTTGAGCTTGCCTCAGTACTTTGGAAACATCTGCATTCTTTATCAACATCCATAACCAGTAAAAAGATGAAGCAGTATTTCTGCAGCTGCAGTAGAGTGATGTAACTAGCATACATTTCATTTTGTTTCAAGTTTTGGCTACCTCTCATGCAGGGCAACGGGGAATGTTACAGATGGCTAACATGCAAAAGATACTCAGGGACTGTGGAGTGATGAGAACCGAGTTTTTCATGTCACACAAATTCAGAGACAGTAAAGAGACTGAGAAAAAGATTAAGTCCCTCACATAGGTATCCATCTGCAGTGGGAACCTACCCCTGGTGTTCACTGGTAAAGGCTAAAGAATGAGGCTGTTGTTGTATGTGCAGAACAGAGGAATTACTGAGCATTTATTCCAGATAAAATAAGAACGAACCCAAATATTGTGTCTAAACTTGACCTGTGAATGATTGCTGTGATCAGAAAATACATGATTGAGCGTTAGAGTCTGCTTTATTTTCATGCAATCCGGTTTCGGCTGTCTATGATGAAATACTAATAAGAGGGTTTGATCCCATGCTATTTCTTGCCTTGAGGTCAGGGAGATAGTCATACCACATGCTAAGCTCTTTTAAGCCATAAACCTTTTGAAGTTTGCCCGTGCTGATTTATCTCTCAGTCCCCCAAAAGCTAGAAACACCCTAGTATCTGGACTCCAGTGATCCCCTTGATAAAGATAATATTTTTTCATTTTATGAATGCATTTATTTATGTGTCTGCTAACACAATGATGAGACAACCATCTCTGTATCGTAGATTGCTTTGACGAGACTTTAAAGGACTTCACCAAGCTCTCCAAAGACCAATTGTAATGAATGTTACAGCCAAATTCAGTACGAGATTTCTCCACAAGCCAGAAAAATAAGCAGTACCCAGCTTATCAGACAGACAGAAGGCTCCTTTTATGAGTAATTAGCCCACACTGTTCCTCTATTTTTCAGGGCAGGATGGCTTAAACTATTATGGGCACATCCTTCAAGAGACAGAAACCCAGCACAGGACCAACCACACGCGCGGTTCCTGTGCCTGAGTGTACAAGTCTGATCAATGGCTGTGTAGACTGCTAATGAGCCACCTCATTAGCTGCATGCAGGAATATTTACCCGGGAGTCAGGTGCCGTTGTGGTAATGGCATGCCGAAGCACAGCAGCAGGTTGGTGAGCTCTGAACCGTCCTGACATCTACCAGTTGTAAACTTGCCCCCTTAATGCCGTTGCGTTAACACAGCAGCATGTCTGCATGGTGTGATATTAACCTGAATTGTTTCCTCCTCCAGCACCGACCTCAGCCACCTTGCTGCGTGTGAAAACGCAGCTCTCCGCAGCTCTTTGCTCCTGCATGTGCTGCTCTGTCTCTCCTCCCAAGTCCTTGTTGCAGCTCTGTGGCTTTCGGTCCTGGGAACGCAATTATGCCAGGAGTGAGAGAGTTCCCCCAGCCTAACTCTGATGCTTGGAGAAGATATATGTGTGCTTATTTTCAGAGGTTCACTACTCTAATGGTGAATCAAATCTGATGTAGACTCTGGTGCACTACAACTCCTGATACGACTTGGCAAAGTAATACAGAAGAGCCCATGCTTCCCATTGATTGAATTGCAGTCTGACCTCTCCTGCCTCTTCTCTGGCAAGACTTTTGTTCATCTTTTTCTGTTCAGTATTATCCTCCTCTGATAGCCCCCGTTCCAGGCTGCCAGCAGTATTTATTACCTTTTCCACAGTATGGCTGTTTTCAGTTTTCTTACATTTCCAATTATACTGCACAGTTGCCATTGATCTGTTTTCAGTTAGCATGAAAATCAGAGCTGTGATCTATATAATTTAAGACTCTACCTTCATTAACCTTCCTTTTGTTTTTAAGGTAGACTATTTAAATTGATCTTTATTAAATAAAATTACAAGAGCTATCAATCCTCATGCTTCACGGTGTAAGTTGATCAGTGGCTAACTCAGGAAGTAATTGCCAGAGGACCTCTTTGTTAAGATACTGTACAATTAGATGTGTTTTCAGCAGTTTAATTCCTTCCAAGGAGTAGGTGGCCACCATCAGGGACAGTATTCTGCACCTACAGGATCGCTGGTAATTTTGATGTAGAATAAGAGAGCAACTGGATTGGCTGGACTCTTGCTATAGCAGCTCATCTCTCAGGTGCCAAGTGATTAACACCTCAGTACTGACATATTTCCAGGGCCAGATCCTTCGGTGACATACGACAACACAGATCCATTGACTTGATCTGATACAGAGATTCTCAGCTGCTGTAATTCAGCACAACTCCAAACGTTGTAGTGGTGACCTCCTGTTATTTTGCCCTCTCCTGTTGCCAAATAGAGATGGCCATGTGAATGATGAGCTTATTTATGAAAGTCTGCATTCTCATCCGATTTCTCCAGTTGCAGACTGTCATGGTGATAATTCAGTTTTGCACCAAATCAGAATCTTGTACCATCCAGGGAAACAAAAAAAGCTTAAGCTATGGGATGTCTGCATTCTCTAAGATATCTCTCCTCCCTTGGTGTGGTTGTATGTATCCTAGCTTCTTATATTGACTTTTCACATTGTCTAAACATATTTAGACACAAGACTTCACAATTGCAGAAAAGTTGCTTTCAACAGCCTCCTACTCTCATTCAGATCCATTCTCTTTTGCTCTCATGTTCTTATCATATTTAAGAATTCTGCGTAAATGAGCATTAATGAACCAATTTTAAATTATTTTTCTATGAGCAATTTCAGCTGCAAGTCGCTTGATTATGTGAATCCAAATGATGGGGGTGGGGGAAGGCAGAACATAAAACGTGTCTCTGCTGCAGTAACCCGTGACCAGTTTAGGTGCTGGAGCAAAGGTAAATGCGCAAGGCTTGAGCCACCACCTGAATACTGTCTGCACAGCGCAGGATGGAGAGGAGATGGTGCAGGGCTGTAGAACTCAGGGAAATGCACATGATCACACAGAGGCCGGGGGCAGGGGGGAAATCTCTTCCTCTGTCTCCTTCTCTCTCTCTACTGAAGCTCACCTCCCTGCGCTACCTCTGGAGGATATGGCATTGGTATCTGCAAGCTCATCTCCCTCCTTCGGATGGGGAAAGCTGCTAGCACAAGCACTAGCTGGCAGAGAAACAAGCATTAGATGGTTTGTGCGATGGGTGCCAGCGTGGAGGAAGAGGTGGGGGCACAGGAGGTTGGGTGGATTTGTGTCACCATGGACAAGGTGCATCAAGCCACGGTCGGAAGAGAATTAATAGCCATGCCTGCGAGGCACAGCAGCATGTAGGGACGAAGGCGATACCTTAAAACCTTGTGTGCAGTAGCTGCGCACACTAATATATTGTTTTCCAATGCCAGGTACATTCTGTATTTTAGCTCTATAAATTTCAAAGTTAATCCAGAAACGAGTTATTCAGCATTGCAATAAAATGTCACTACCTTCTGAGAGCTTTGTTCTTTTCTTTATTCCAGAGGCACGAGCAGAGGAGAGAAGCTGGTCTGGTGAAGAAACTAACAACCACAAGTCAAACCACAAGTGTTCAAAGGGTTTGGTCCACCTCCTGTGGAAGTTAATAGGGGTTTTCTACTACTCAGAAACCAAATGGGATCTGACCCACAGCAGCTGCATCATGGCTCCAAATATCTTTGAGAAGGAAGATCTCAGTCCCTTTCCAAGTTGGGGGCAGTTTCCGCAGCTTGAGGATAGGGTTTAGCAGAGTGGACATTGCTGATTTTGGGCTTTGATCTCTTTGCAAGGGAGGACTGTCTGGCAGTTGCAGAAAAGGCACTGGTTTCAAAACTCCTGGTTTTTTTTCCCCAGGCTCTGCTATTGACTTTCTCTCTGACCTTGGGTACATCAATTCTTCCACTGAAGTAAGTGGGAACTCAATTGCATTTTATGTTTCTTTATGAGTCAGATTCCCTTTCTGCAAAATGAGGATCATAACACTTAACTACCTCTGAGAAGTGCTCTAAGACCTAACAACAAATTAATGTTTAAGATCCTTGGATTTTTTAAAAAAAAAAACCTTTACAGATATGTGAATTTCAGTAAAAAATATCAATTTGTTGAAACTGAAAAGTTCTGCAGATGAGGATTGTTTTCAATGCATTTCTTGACTTGGGAAAAAAAAAAAGAGATATAAAGTATCATTTTGAAATGGTTGAAATGTCCTATTTCAACATTTTGGGAGTGAAACATTTTTGGTTTTCATTTTGAAATGATGTTCCATTTATTTTTTTCATTATATTATGTGCAATAAATATGACACAAAATCAAGGCAAATTGAGGCATGACATGTCTGTTTGCTAAAAGTGAACTGTTTTGAATTACCTGAAAGGACGTTACTTCTTTTTTTTTCTTTTCTTAATTTCCTCTGCAGAGAACTCTGACATCTCCTGGATTTGCTCTGACTGAGCATCTGGCCCAATTTCAAAATCCACCAGGAAATGGGATTTTTATCCTTCTTGGGACCTGTGAGGGCATGAAGGCTCTGCAACACTGCCCCAAATGTCACATGGGGCTGCTATCCTGAGAAGCTATTCTGCTAAAGTGAAAATATCATTTGACAGAGACACAAAGCCTTGGGAAGAAGGTGAAAGGCATGATCTGAAGATGTCCAGTTATATGTAGTTGTGCCTGCTGGCCACTGATTTACGTAAAACTGCAGGTATTTAAGCATTGGAGCAGGCTACGTTCAATGGTTGTAGAGTCTCTGTCATGGGAATATTTAAAATGATGTAAGACATTTGTAGGAAAGGCATAAGTAAAGCTGACCCTGCATTTAGCAGGCTGAAGGGTAGATGGACACCTGAGGTCTCCTTCAGCCCTGCAGGACAATGCTGTCATTTGCTCGGGCAACATGGTGCTGATACCAGGAGATCCCCAGGGAAGGCAGAGAGAGCACACCAAGGAGAAAGGCAGGAAAAGAGAGGGGAAGCTGAGCTTTAAAAGGGCACATACGAGCAAGAGAGAATGAAAGAAAAGCAGAAGGGGAGCTGGCTGGACTCACAAGGCACATCAGCCAAGGGAGGAAGCAGGAGATAACTCCAGAGGGGTCCAAACATAACAAATACTAAAAGCAAAACTAAACTCAGCTGAAACATTTGCCCATAACGACCCTCGTGTTTTGGATGTATAATAATTTTAAAAAGAAATTGACTACTAAGAGTTATGCTTATCATGATGAAAGTTTCTTCTCATGTCCTCTGCTTTCCACCTGAGCTACAACATCCCAGTTCTTATTCACTCACATCCCAAACGTAGTTTTAATTTGGGATCCCCCTATACATTCATCTGTTTTTCCTCCTGTTCCAGCAGCACAACTGCCCCTAGAGTCCACCAGGCAGGATCAAACCAGGACTGCGACTGTGTCCCTCAGATGAAAGATCGCCTGGGCAGAACACGGGGATGTTCATCACAGCGAGCAGCCGATCCAGCAGAGTTCAGTGGAGTTGGACAAGGACCAAGCTGTGAATTATCCCTCATCTTTTGTGATGCCAGCTGCCAAATGACTTAATAGCAAGCAGCCTACTTTATCCTCTATTGCAGGGGATGCAAAACATTGCCTGAGAGATGTGGCATGATGTGGAAAAGGTGCAGCTCCAGTTCTCCTGTCCCAGTCTCTCCATTCGTTTGTACACCTTAGCAACGTTGTAGCCAGTCTGGTGAAGAGAAGGCTCTGAGGAGACCTTATAGTGGCCTTCCAGTACTTAAATGGGGCCTACAGAAAAGCTGGGGAGGGACTCTTTATCAGGGAGTGTAGTGATAGGATGAGGGGTAACAGTTTTAAACTGAAAGAGGGGAGATTTAGATTAGATATTAGGAGAAATTCTTTATTCTGAGGGTGGTGAGACACTGGCACAGGTTGCCCAGAGACGCTGTCGATGCCCTGTCCATGGAAGTGTTCAAGGCCAGATTGAACGGGGCTTTGAGCAACCTGGTCTGGTGGGAGGTGTCCCTGCCCATGGCAGGGGGGTTGGAACCAGGTGATCTTTAACGTCCCTTCCAACCCAAACCATTCTATGATCAAACATTGCACACAAGCGCTGTGGCCCCAGACGTGTAGCAAGGGTCTCCCTGCAGCTTAAAGGTCACTGGGCACTTGCAAACTGATTTTAGTTAGCTGAAATGTATCCTGCGGTTGCACGGTATTTTCTAATGCCTACGCAGAGGCAGCACGGAAGTCAGCAGGCCAGCACGCCTGCGTTACCACTGCCCCCTCATCTCAGAGACAGGACATCTCAGTGGCCTGTGAACCCCATGACCTTTCTTACTAGGATTCTCCTGGAGATCAGATTAAAGGGAGCAGAGTGATCTGAGCTCAATCTCTGCCGACAGCCTGAATTCCCACTATTTATCAGCTTCTCTTTAAAAGGATTTCAGATTGCATTTCTGTATCTAGCATATGGAGACTTTCATTTATTTGACAGGTTGATTCTTTTATCAGACGTTTATAAGGATTTACAGTACTAATGCACTCTGCATGCAGTACTGGATTTCACACAGAAAAAGTGCTGGCAAAGGGACGAGCCGTCCTCAGAACAGTTTTCCCTTCTCTTTGCCATCCCACCTTTCCTATGCTTTACAGAGGCAGGACAGTACGACAAAGGCTGTAATAACACTAATGCCTTTTCCAAGCATTTTCTGCTGGGATGAGCAATGATGGACGCAGGCTCCTTCAAAGAACCCAGTACATGAGGCTCTTCTCTCCTTGCAGTGGTACTCAGAGGGATGGGGATACAGGCAGCAAGAAAGCCCCTGCCAGTCAGATAAGCAGCGATAGGCAAAAGAAGCGGAGAAAGCCGCTGAACCCTGCAGGAGATCTGCAGAGAGGAGACGGATACTGCCGTTGCTTTAGACCGGGAGTTGCAAAATAAAATCCTCCAGGACAGAGCCCGCAGGGCAGGGATTTCTCCTTTTTGACAGCCTACAGTGAATGAAGCACAAAATAGCCTGCTGTCTCCGCAGACAGCAAGGATATTTGGAGACGTCAAACTGTAGTACAGAGGATGCACACGAGGAATGAGACACAGCTAACTACCTCCCAGACTTTTGATTTCTTGTTCCAAGTGGGAGATCCATAAAAAACATGCAAGTTTTTCTTGTGTTCCTGCTGGAATCAAAAATATAGCTTCTTTCTGCTTTGGGATAGCAGATGGAAATAAAGCTTATTTGGTCTTCATTATTCGCCCTTGTTTCAGATTCAAAGGTGCTTGGATTCAAGGTCTGCGTGTTTTCAGTCCTAGCAAAGGGCTAGGGGGAATAGCAGTGGACACAGTCAGGCGTAAAGTCAGGTTTCCCATTCCCGAACTACATGTAGAACCAGTTTCTCGGATTCTTTCGAGGGTTTATAAGGACAGGTTATTTCTGCTGCACGGTTGATGATTTGCCTAATATAGCTCCTGAGATTTGCTTGCTGATTTGACTTTGATTTGACAGTTGCATTTGGTAGTCTACAATGATCAATAACAGGTTAGCTTTGGTAATACAGTTTCTTGATTTTTAGTTTGAATTGGTTAAGTGCATTGATAGAATCTGTAAAGCATCCAGAGGCCCATTAGGCTCAGTTAGGACCCCGGGAGCAGCTCTGCAAGGAGAGGCTGACGTAAAACTCTGCCCTGCTCCCTGCCTAACTGACCACTCGGGGAGAACAGGGTGCTGCTTCATGGCAGCAGACCCTGCCATAGTCCTGCCCCTTCCACGTTCATCACCGTGTTCCTGCTTGTCCTTGTGCAGACACCTAGTGAACTGGTTACGGGAACCGAGTCACCAGAAAAGAAAAAAAAAACAAAACAAAACACCAAAAACAAACAAAAAAATCACCCAGACACTTTTGTGCTACTTTAGCTCACCAAACTGTCTCAGAGCATCAGGCGTGCTGGTTGCAGGGTCAGAGCAGCAGCAAAGCTGAGTGGATTTAGAGAAACAGCCACAGGATTGCACCAGCAAAGAAAGTTCCTCCAGGATAATTATGACGCAAATGCAAAGTGGTTTGATGAAACTGTACTAACCATTTATTTGGACTTCCTCATTAAACATTAAGAGGGTCTTCAGCTGTTTTACCATCACATGATACTGCCACTTGAATCGTGAATGGCCACATCTACTTGGGGCTTAATGAGGTGTAATTAATTTATAGCCACACCTTACTTCCCTGGTATTAATTTGCCTGCAGATGCCTGTATTGCCCTTAGTCTCTCATTCATCTTGAAGGGGCAAAAGATACTTTGGATTAATACATAAGAGCCTCGGCAAAGTGGGGTCAGGGTAAACGGGAGAGATTATGTAGTGAGTGCTAAGCCACAGCACCCACTAGAACTAGCACTAACCTGCCAGAGCAAGCAAGGAATGGGTTGCAAAGAAGGGTTTCATCTCTGTTCTGCACAGGGCAAAGCAATACAGAGCAGGTAACTGCAGAGTCCCTTCTGACACTGCAAACTGAGGATATTTTTGCTCTTGCAAGACGATGGTCTTAGCCTCCCGCTCCGTCCGTGTACTGCGAAACAGACATGAAAAAGAAAGGGTGAACAGGGGAAAGCTTCAGGGTGTTTAAGAAGGAGCAGCACTGAAAAGGCCATTAAGAGTTTAGTTTAAACCCACTGGCATCTAAGAAACTCGCAGCCAAGTGCCAGCCATCCAATATGCAAGCACAGTTGGATAATGTTAAGGGTGATGGCTAGCTGCGAACAGATTCTGGGTGCCTGATATTTTGCTGTGAATTTCCACGCTTTTTGGAGAGTGTAAATCAGAACTTTAATAGGCTTTTGATGTTGTTTTAGTTTGGTGAATAGTTTCCCGTTGTATCTGCTTATTCAGTGAAATAGCAAGGAAGCGCTGTTACAGTGGAAGATGACAAGAGACTATAGAAGCCTATCTCAGCTGCATTTGCACAGCAGAAGCCTTTAAAAATCACTGTGCTATGAACAAGACATTTCCATATTTCACGGCTATTTTTGCTGGATGCCTAAAGTTGATGATACAGCAAAAAAAAATTGAATGAAGGGAGAAGGGAAAAAAAGTCCTTCTGCTGTTCCTTTCTTTCTAACAATTTACATCTCAGCCATGTTGCTTGGCAAAACCAACAAAGCAAAGTCTGCTGTGGCTGTAAAATGATAAGCACATGGACTACAGTGAGGACATTTTCTCCCTGGTATCTGGGTAGGAAAATGGGGATTCATTTTGAAGCGGAACATTAGCCTCTCTTTTTGCTTTGCTGCTCCTCTCTACCCAAAAAGCTTATCAGGGCAGCTTTGTCTTTTAGGAGAAGAAGGTCAGAGGAACTCAGGGATGCTGATTATCAATGTGTGTTCCCACTCAGGGATGTGGCAACAGAGCACTTAACCCTCTGCATGCCTGATAGCCATCATCCCCTGTACTCCCCTTACTTATTCAGGCCTACAGAGATCTACCAGGCTCCATAGTTGTGTAAGTGGTGTAAGAAAGCATGCATGAAAAAAGGCAATAATGGGGAAGGGCAATCCTGCTAAGTGCTGCTTGGTGAGACTGTGGGACATGGCACTAGACTGGGGAAGTTAAAAATAATCAAAGGAAAATAGAGACAGAACTTCAAGGAAAGTATTAGTCTGCTGTATTAGTCTGTTGTGTTTCCAGAGAGGCTGCTCAGGACTCTGGGATATTATGTCCTTCTGTGATGCTGTGCCCAAAATTATTGGTTGCTTTTCAAAGCCCCTAGAGTCTGTTTTTTGCTTCTGTATCATTTATACTAATTATCATCTGTGACCATTTCTTAAACACCTTCCATGTGTTTGGCAGTCTTTGTCCCACTGTGAAAGACATAGCGTATACTGAAATGCTCAAATAAAAGTGTGTGTTCCTCTGCAATTAGCTCAGTTCGTACAGCACCGCTAAAGAAGACAGGTTTGGGGTATTTTTTCCAAGGAAGTATTTGAAAAGACTTTTTGGACTGCGACTAGGAAATCAGCTTGTGGATGATGGAAAAAGATGCCATCCATGCCCAGTACCAAAAGAGACTCCCACTGTGCTGGGTGTTTTGAGCCTGCCCTGTGACTACCTGGTCATTTGGCACATAGCCCAGCCCCCGAAGGGCCTTGCTTGCACCCCACCGAGAGCAAGCACCATGCAAGAAGCTCTTTTTAACCCAGAAGCATCTTGTCCTTGACCTAGCTTCAACAGCCGTGAAGGGGATGAGGTTTTTCCCTTAGATCAGCAGACCAAATAAAAGCAGAGACCTGCAGTTATCTTTCACTAAAGGATTAAAGTTTCTCTGGGTTGACGTTATTACAGTGACCACACACAGCCCCAGACTGGCTAAGGGGCTGCCAGTGGGGATGTAGGTTTAAACCTCAGGTTGAGATATCAAATTAAGGAAAGCTGTTTCATCCAAAACCTTGTACTCTGGGGCTTAGGCATGTCTCACACACCTCATGGAGGAACCGAGCTGGAGGCATCAGTGCAGGGCTGGCGGTCAGAAAATCAGCCAACTCCTCCCAAGTCACTGAACATCTCTATTGCTCACTCTCTCCATCTATAAAAAAGGATTACAACACTTGTCTCAGATGGGTGTGTGAGGATCCGTAGCTCTAATAAACCTTGTGGCTGTTGGCTGGAATACACCATACCAACACTCACTGTTGTTACTAGGGAATAATTCTTTGCATATAACCAAAACAAACTGAAGGAGATTTTTGGAGGGTAGCTCCAAGTTATGGTGACGTTGGCTCAGGATAACCAAACGGTTTGAATCAGTCAATCCTCTACCGAAGGCTGAAATACAGAAAAAGCCCATTTGATTGTTTTTTAATAGTGGGAAGATCACACAATTCTTTTCTTCGTATCCTTTTTTGTTCTGGGAGCAGTGAAAGAGCATTAGAAGTACTCGAAACACTGGAAAAGCAAAGAGAACAGCTAACATTAATCTGACCCTCGACAGAACGATGCGAACGAAGGCCACTTTCATCAGATTTCCACTATGTTCATAGGAGAACTGGGAGCAATTCTGGAAATAAAATCCAAAATATGGGATCTGTTGCAGATTGCATCTGCTGAAATATCTGCAGGAGTTAGCAACTCCTTCTGCAGACTGAGGTAGAGTTTGTGGAAATAGCTAAAACTTTCCAACAAGTAAAACTTTCCTGGCTTTGAGTCTGTTTGGGTCAAAATTTGGGGGATTACTGGAGTTTCCCCAGGCTAACAGCAAAAGTCAATGGATGTAAACCCACATGAAACGCAACTGCAAATTACCCTTCATAGGGCCATGCCCGAATACAGATGTGTCTAACGCTAGAAGACAATCCAAACCCAGTGAAACCACTGAAGCTTTCCTTTCCCTTCACAGTTCCTGTTTTGATTCAAAGCTCTCCCTAGGCTAAAAGAGCAAAAAATTTAAAATTAAGTCAGAGTTCTGAACTCCCATTAGAGATGCTGAGGTCACTGTGGGTGTTACCAAAATAAAGTCTCTGGCTGCAACCGGGACACATTGCATACTCGGAGAGGAGCTGGTCCCCTGTGCTACAGCGAGGATTCACTGGCCCCAGAATGGCTGTGGTGTAAGGTTTAATCAGGTTAGCTAGGTTTTCTCTCTCGATTTCACAGCCTCCATTCAGCACACCAGATTATAAACTTTCAACATGTAATTGAACCTGACTCAAGAAGCCAATTGTATTACAGTGAGCTTTAAAAGGGGGAATGGCAAGGGCTAAAGTTTTCATTCAACGAATGCAATTTCTATGCACAGAAATCAATTCAATTGACATCAGTTGAGCTTTAATGCTGAATTAAAGAGCTGCCAGGTTTCCCCCATGGGGCTTTTACAGTCCGGGTTTTATGAATTCATTAAAATGCACACACAAACTTTTAGGGAAATAGCATTACACTGTAATAAGAGCTACAAATCGACCATATTCCTCTGAGAGAGAAGTCTAATTTGAGTTGCCTAGTTGGCAAAATTGTTTTCCATCGCTTTGCATTTATTAGCAGAGGGTGTCATATTTTCCCTTGTTTCCATTTTGGTTTCTTGCTGTTTGCTTAGCAAGGGAGAGCATCATGTTTAGAAATATCAAGGGGAGATGGAGTCTTTTGAAAGCAGGTGCCCACTTGGGAAGCTGTAGGGTTGCAGGGCTCTTCATGCTTCAGGACAAGCCAGAAGGAGTGAGCTAAAAGTCTGAAAGACTCAGTGGACACTTCTAGATTGATAATCTCTGCCAACTGAATGCTGGGATCCCTCAGCCTAGGATGAAGGAGATCAGCAGGATGTCCGCAAAGACGTCTGTGCTGAAGCAGAACCCAGCTTCAGTGAGAGCTGAAACTGGATCTGGGGCCAGTGGAGAAGTGAGGGGACCAGACATTTTAGAATAATATCTTGAGTTTCAGTCCCTTTCCCCTCCATTAACCTCACAGACTCACTGAAAAGAAGTAGCCTTGCAGCAGCCCACAGCTTCCATCTTCTCTGCATTAACTGCTGGCACAATTAGACTCACAAATATTGGTTTCCTCTGAGATACTGACAATGGCTGGGAAGCTGCAGGAGCCCATAGAAACCATGGAAAAGTTCTTTGAACAGGTCAGCATCATTGAGTTACCTCTATGTCTGTGTTGTTGTGCTCCTCCTATCGCACACATCACAGCACTCTTTCTGATATTGAGCGTTCACAGGGTTTCGTTAAGTATGCTCTCTAATTGGATTGATGACCCTGGTGATTGGAGGTCTTGACCTATCCATAAAACAAGTGGGACTCAGAAAGCACAATTTCCTCATCCCGCTGTTCTCCTAGCATGACTTGGCTCCAGCTTTTGACGGATGAGGGAGTCTCTAGGGCTAATTCAGCTCCTGCAGAGAAGGCACAGTTGATGTCATTTGGGATGGTGAATTTTGCAATGGGGACACACATGCCTGTGCAAGGAGATTCTACAGACAAATCTGACAGGCAGCCAACCCTCTGTCGAGTGGTAATAGATAACAGTCACTGCCAACTCCCATTTCCAGGCTAACTTAGTGATGTGGAATGACTCCATATGCTCTGAACAGATCTGCTCTCCCACTCCAATGGGTCAGGAGGACCTAGAGAAGCAACGGAAAGGGGCACAAAGGGAATCACCCAGGTCAGGGCCCTTTACTCTCAAGGTTTAAGGTATTCCAGTGCTTCCTTCTTCGCTGGATGCATATGTGGGACTCCCTCCAAGCAAACAAAACTAAATGGCACTTCTATCCCTAGTGACGGCACACAAATTATACAGGGTAGCTTAAGGAGACAGGTTAGAAAACAGATTTATACAAAAGGCATATGCATCTGTTGGCTTTCTTCACTTGATTCGCTAGATGCCAAAGTAGCCAACAGATCACAGTGTTACAGCAGCGGGGTGGGCAGTGTAGTAAGGAATTATTTGCCATTTCCTCAGTGTTTTGCACAGACTAAGTTTCTTGTAGCTACTAATGAAGGGTTGTGAAAAGGAACCTAGAAGAAGATTAGTTTAAAGATTATATCAATGCATTTTGCTGGACAGCTATTACTTTTAAATAGCAGAAGTTTTTTCCTTTTTTTTCAAATGCATCTCTGTTTTTTTTTCCCAACAGAGGATTGCACACAACCAGGAAAAAAAATACACTACAGATTTGCTGACGAGCCAGCTAAGATATTACAGGGGGGACTCCTCTCCTCCTTCTTTTTTTCTTTTCAGTGGATCATGCTGAGTCTTTCTAGATGAAAAGAAGACAAGTTATCATCTCTTCACGCTTAGGGAACTCACAGGAAAAAAGGGGGAGCAAGAGGTAACTAGACTAAGCGCTTTTACAATGAACCCTGGTGGACTGCAAGCCAAGAATGAAGCACGTCCTTTACCCATATCCCCAAACATGGTGAATATCCAGGTGGAAAGTTCCACCCAAGCTGTCTGGAGACCCATCAACAGCAGGACTGGGACCCTTCTTTTTAACCTGTAAATTGACACAAATGGGCAAATTACAGACCCAGCAGGAGGGATTATGCCTGCGGCAAGCAAGATGTGACTCATGCAGCAAAAGCAGCAAGAAGGGGAAAGCTCAGTGCCTCCATTCCTTGCCCAATCCCTTTTCCCAGGTCAAGAAGCAAAACTTGTTTGGAAATCGTAGTTGCCTCAGCAGGGCACAAATCCTGCTGCTGGCCAAGTCCCGCAGGCAGTGGCAGAAGCCACGTGCTGAATCAGCTTTCCTGGGGCCACCTGGCTCACATGCCAGAAGCTGCCAACTCCAAATGTAAGGCTTTCAAGCTCGAGAACCTTAGACACTTGACAGTGTGCCTGTCTATGCAGAAAATGCCTGTGACAGATAGACTGCTAGATAGATCTTAATAAGTATTGTTCTTAAAACCAAATGTTCCAAGAACCTGGTCCAAAAGAAAAAAAAACTCCTGCGGGTCTAAGAGAAATAAAATAAAACACAATAGTCCTGTTGGTACTACCCCTTTCCCATTAAAAGACATTTGGAAACAAAGCCTTGAAGACAGTTTGAAATGTGCAAATATTAATAGTGCAGGTTATTGCAAATCTCCATTTATATGATCCCGCTCTCCTTTATACTCCTCCACGCATCCCACTGTAGACCTGCTCGTGTCTGCACTGGACCATGATAATTCATTTCCCGGGAGACTCTCTCTGACTGCAGCAGATGGAGAAGGAACGAGCGGCTTGAAAAAAATCCAGCAGCATCCTACCTATCAAAAGTGCTGTGGAAAAACAGGGTGGCCATTCCTGACCAGTAGCATCAAGGCTTCTGTTTTCTTGTCCCTCGGTGTAAGTGTGACAGCCGTTCCCACCCCGCTCCCCCCACCCTCCCACCCAGCCCCCGCAGCAGCGGCGGGTCCGGAGGCGCTCAGGGAGCGCTGTGGAGTGGTTCACTCGTGGGGTGCGAGTGACACCCTGTGGCCACCTCTCCCCGGATCGTCAGGGCTAGCGAGGAGCAAGGGATGGGAGTGGGGTGATTCCAGACTCCCCCTTCCCCGGGGATTTCTCTCCTCTCGGGGTCTACAAAGCGGTGGTTCTTCCAATGGGGAGGAGGAAGAGGAGCCACCGTTTGGCTCAAAGGGCTCTCTGAGCCTCCCCTAAGCTTCAGCCAAACCTGAGGCTTTGGACTGGAACCGGAGGTTTTGTGTCCCCATGTGGCTAATTCCTTTTGACCCGCTGCTCTCCTGCCCCTGCGCTCGCCTGGCATTGCACAGCTCATCACTCCCTGATGGGATTTCAGGAGCTTTTGATAGCTCTGGCCTGAGGAACGCGGGAAAGAAAGTATTTACGTTCAAGGATATCTTTGCTTGTGAGATTCATTGCCAGTTGTGCTCAGACAACTGTGGAGAGTTGAATGGTTTCGGCAAAGACTGGAGAATCACCTTGTACTTCTCTAAGCCAATGCCAAGTGCAGCAGAGAACCAGTCACTTTTTAATCCAGCTCCAGACTCGCAGAGCTGTTCAGGCACACACAGTGAAACCAGCAACATGTAGATGCAAGACCATTAATCCAAAGTGCTCCCAGGCTCACTGACAGCCAGGCCTGGGTGCATTCAAGGTTTAGGTGGAGGTCTGTCTCAGCTCAGACCCAAGCCTCTATTCTGCAAGTGTTTATTTTCATGGATAACCACATATTTGGATTGTTGGGTTTTTAAAATTTTTTTACATGATGACATGAAGTAATGAAGATGTCTTATTCCCAGCACACAGAGGGAATCATCTAATCCACCACTGCTTAATTCTGAGGGTGCAGAACATTCTGGTTTGCTGTTGAGAGCAGGGAGGAAAAATATCTCTTACAGGAGGAAGAAAAATCCCACATTGCAATCACATAGTTGCTGTATTCCTTGTCTGGATCAAGTATTGTTTTGTTCAAAATGTCAAATTCTGGGTGTCTGTGTTTCAGCAATCCAGAGAGGAGTTAGCTTGAAAATCATCCTTCTGTCACTGAATTTCCAAATTGCAGGGGGAAAAAAGCAAGTGAAAGAAGCGCTGCCATTGCATTTGCCAACTCCTTCCATTCCAGCAGCAGGCCAACAGTTTTCACATTAATTCACTGCCCCCAGCCCAATTAGGTGTTTATGATTTTAGGTTTTCCTGCAGTAGGAGGGAGAAAGTGATTAATGTCTTTATTAGGGATGGGTGGGAGGAGAGATTTCAGTGTACTTCCATTCTATTGAATCCCCAAACTTTGGGGTACGTGCCCCTCCTGACACTCTCACAGCACTCCCCTCAATTGGATAATTTTAGATCTTTGCATACCTGCTAATATCTTCTGCAAAAGAAGGTGGGGAAAAAGTAGATTGCAAATTTGCATACATTTCCACATATTTGCATACATTTCAGCACATTCCCTCCCATTAGGAAGTGATTGTCCACCAAACTCTAATGTGAAAACGCCACCACCTTCCTGTATTCATCCATGAACGAGGCACACAGAGGCAAGATGGGGGATTCACGAATACTTATGGGCTAACCAGTCCATTTCCACAGCACAACATCTCAGTAACGGAGCAGGTCAGCCTAAAATACAGGTTATGAAAGGATTTTGTATCTCTCTACTCTTACCTGTCCTAAAACACATACCAAAGGCAAAGGCCTGCTGCAGGTAGTCCCACGCAAGCACTCGCCGTTCTGCTTCTACTGGGTGGCCATCTGCAGACCTGGCTGAACGTTATGGGGTGTTTCCCAAACTACCGCAACTTCACTCTTCCTTCCACAAGTGTGAAAACACGGACAAACAAACCACCAACTTGTAGGTTCCAGCAACCACATATAAACCCAACCAGCCAAGAAATCACAGGGGCTTTGTTTCTGCCAGGCATTTTCCAATGCAAAAGCATAATTCAACCATTCTCCATCTTGAGCAACATTATTATGAGCAATGCCACTTTCATGCTCCATTAGGAAGTTCAGTGGTGGTCCTGAAGGACGGCGCATCAGGTTCTTATTTTCCCAGGAATCAGAAGACTCGGCCTTCACTGAAAATCAAAACAACAGAAAATAAAACAGCCCACCCTCACCACCTCCTTCTAACCCTTCAGGTTGTGAAAATTATCTTCCTAATGTAAATAGCTTCAGTAATTATGATTGTTGAATATACAGTACTAAGGAATGTGCAGTTCATGATTTTTTCAATGGGAACATATTAAATTATGCCTTTTGATATCTCTTTTCGAAATGTGGATTATCAAATTTTTATGTGCTGGATGTGCGTGCTGAATCTGTCCATACATAGCAAATGCACTTAAAATACTAACATTTCCTCGTAATAGCTTGATTGATGAGATTTTGCTTAAAAAACGAGGAGGAGAGGGAAATCAGATAAAAGAAGCTGGCTTGGGGAGTTTTGGTAGGAATATTTGTGAGTCCCGATTCACCCAACTTTCAAATGATCCAAAAAACGATTGAGCCCCTTCTGAGCAATCAAGGAATAAAATCGGTTGCTGTGGGCCAGTCCTTCACCTGCTGTAAAGTGCCTTAGTTGCAGCTACTTGAATGAAACCACTGCTTTACAGCAGGTGACATTTTGGCTCTGAAACGCAGCAATACAGGAAAATCTCTCCGCTTCGTCATGTGTGCAGCTGCTTGGGGTGGTCACTCTTCCATCAGCTCAGTCCCTGGGTGCACCAGCTCTCAGGCTGATCCCGTGCTGAGTTTTAGCAAGTACTGAGCAGAGGAGATGGGACATCCACCCAAGATGTAAACTACCGTCCTTAAATACAACTCTCCCACATCTGTCAGGTTCCCCTCTATCTATAGCAAGGACTAAACGTGAGGGTTCAGCCTTGGAAATCTGAGGTCTCCTGTCCTAGACCTGCCCTGGCTGCTAAGCAGATGGTTCATTCCGAGGGAATTGAAGCTGCAGTAATTCTCCTCATGCTGCAGCCTCAGATCCATCATCCTTTAGCTTTTAACAGCCAGAGGGAGGCGGGCATATCTGTGCTTCAGAAGAGGGGCTGGGAGATCAGTCAAGTCAACCGAAATATAAATCCAGCACCATCAGGTCTTTCCCTGCAGCTATATACTGTCTCCCATGTGATGTTAGGCAACGTTTTCCAATCTACTTTCTGATACCACCACCATCGAGTAGCACTTAGAACACTATCCCAATATTAACACACACAAAACCTTTCTTCCTGCAATCAAGTATTTCCTTCCACCGAGAGAGCTACCAGGTTGCGGGCACATCTGTTGGCTTGTTCAGACTTTAATGTCATCCAAGTAATAAGAGCATCAGGAAAAAGAAAACAAAACACAGAAAACCCTCTAGTGGGGTTGGTGCTGCTGTGTGCGCCTATGGTAACTACTGTGAGCATTAAGATGAAGCACTTCAAGCATGAATAATAATAAAAAAAAAATTCTAGAAGATAGATTAAAGCACCCCAGCACTTTGTAATAGTATTTGTAATGCAGATAAAGCGTTTGTACTCTAATTTCCAGCACCACCAACAAAATAAGTAAGTGTGCTTGGATTGCATTTTTCTTTCAAAAACTGTTCCAAAAATTATTCATATTGAAGGAAAACAACTTAAACTGGATTTAGAAACACAATGCAAGCGGGAAAGTTACTCGCTGTTATCAGCCTGACAAGTGCAACCTGTTCCTTTGATAAATGGTGCTTGAAGAAAGACACAAAGCTCATCTGCTTTGTGTTTTAAGTTTAATTAAGTAGCGAATTAATGTTTGCAAAGTGCTTTGAGATCCTTCATCAGACAGTGCTCACACAAGTGCAAAGCACTTTCAGCATGAAACGCATTTCCAGGAGTTGTACTAACCTATTCATGTCTTTCTGACAGCCTGATCTGCAGCCTGAAGTGGTCAGGGAAAAGATCCCCGCTGACTTCAAGGTGTATCAGATCAAGCCTGCAGGACACGAGTCTTGATTTAGTAGGCAAGTCCCACGGAAGAGAGCTGGAATACTTCCACGCTTAGAGTTAGGCACGTATTTAAGTAGCTTGCTTTAGAGAGTATATTTTTATATGCATGCTATTCATTGAGTCATAGAGCTTAGGGCCAGAAAAGGCCATTAGCACAGCTCGGCCGACCTCCTGTTTATTTCAGACCATTACATTTCACCCAATAACCCTGCGCAGAGCGTAACAGCCTGTGTCTGCTAAAACAGATCTTCCGGAAAGTGCCTCCAGGCTTGTTTTAAGGCCAGGTGGATATGAGGAATCTACCACTTTCTTTGAACTAGTGCTTAATCAACCTCACTGTTCAAAATGCAAACCTTATTTCCTTATTCCTCATTTGAATTTATCTGGCTTCAGCTCCTAGCCATTGGTTCCCGCTATGCCTTTCTACCCTGGACGAAAGACCGCTTTAGCAGGCAGAGAAATTTTCTGCAGCAGCATTTGCTAAGGCAGCATTACAAAGGCTACGTTCATGCTTGGGGGTGGAATATCACTGCTTGGGATAAGAAAGAAATTGAAAGAATTAACATTATTCTATAGGGATTCAAATGCGGTAGGTCTGGTACAAAGAAAGACATCTTCTGTGCTTCAAAGATCCCATGACTGCCACTGGAAAAGCATCCTCTTAGCTCTGTTTTGTTGTCACTTATTTGCATTGAGAGGGCTGGAGGTGTACAACCAGCTTCTTTTCTGGCCAGTTACAGCCCGTGCCTTGGCAACACTTGGTTCGCAGGAGGAGCAGCAGAACAAGGACTGATTCACTGCAGCAAACCTGGACCCCAGCAGGGATGAAATCCCATCACTTTTCCATGCCAGCATGGACGTTTTGGGAGACATGGATAACTCTGGGCCCAGCTTCGCAATATTGCTTGTGTTATGGGAACATGCAGTCAAAGTAGATGGGAACTGCATTTGGCCCATCATGCTGGCAGGCAGATGAAGCGCAGTGATGGGGACCTGCTGGAAGTTAGGAGCTGGATACAAACTCAAACCTCTAAACTAAACACGTTTAGAAAGCCATATGCCGCCAACCCAGGCAGTAAGGAGAAACCGTCTGTTTGCTCAGAGCCCGGTGCAACTCCCACGCATGGCAACGGAGATGGAGCTAGATGGAGCCGCTGGAAAGTATCTCTTGTTTCTTATTTTATTATTATCTCTAGGCTCTCCTCATAAAGCCTCTGGTTCAAAAAGGCGAAGAATTTGTGAATAGACAGGGGACGCTCACCCCCGCATAAACATCCAGCGTTTCCACGTCCGGGATGCCTAACTGCTCCGTGATCGCTCTGCCAGCGCCTCCGAACCGCAGCGAGTGAATATCATTAGCAGCATCTCCCAGCCCCAGCGCAAGGGCTTCGTTTGCTTTACTGTTGGCTTGGTAACAGCTGCTGTTACTGTTTGAGGTGGCAGGAGGGCAAAAAAGTGCTTATTGCTTTAGAGCTCTTCAGGAAAGCCTTGTAGCGTCTTTGGCAGGGTTTAATAGCAGCCAGGCAGTCCCTGGAGCAATGTCCAGCAATGTTCTCGGGTTGTGCTCTTTGGTGTTGTAGCAGTGCCCCCGCCGCCTCCGCACAACCCCGAGGGCCAGGGGGCAAAGCCCAGGGCCAGGCTGTGGTACCGGGAGCACCGAAGGAGCAGCTTGGAGCGGCCACCGGGCACAGACAAACCCTGACCTATTCATTGTACGTAACGGGGCAAGGACGTGCAGCTCTGCCCCATCCTGACTTGGGAACAGTGAGGGTGAAGCAGGCATGGCTCCAGCAGCTCCTGAAGCGGAGTCTCACAAGCTTTTCACATTCCGTGGGGCAGGTGATAGGGAGGCCCATCCAAAATGCCACTTGCCTCCCTCTCTCAGCACATAAGCCAAGAGACACATCTGGAAGGAAAACTGGGGTCTATGTTCAGATTTCACCAACAGCTCTGTGTAATGCAGCACGTACTGCAATTACCACCCACCTTTAATATGCTTAAATATGGGGGACACAGGCTGCAAGAAATCCAGGTCTGGGTTCTATTTTTGCCTTGGTTTGGGTTTCTTTCTACCTATAGTTGTCAATGGTGTAATGGGAGTTGGTATAACAGCACCCTGCTGCAGAGAGCCAGGGCTGCTCGTTTGTGCATCAGCCCACAGCACTATCAACCAGCGTGAGAGAAACATGATGGGAGCTGATGCTTTTGCATGGGGAAGAACTGGGCAGAGCTCTAGTCCTGAGGAACTTGGTGTCCTGGCAATAGGATGGCAATCACAAAATGCAGCTGTCTACAGCTGCCATGGCATGGATCTCAGCGGCAGGTGAGGATGAAGGACAGTTTAGGACACATTACCTAAGCAATGTGACATTAAAACCACAACAGCAACAAATCAAGATGTTTAAGAAGGTTTATCCGTAGGTTGCTAATGGAGAAAGAGCTGGGGCAGAGCTCACTGCCTTTGAACTCCTAAACCATCAGGAGCTAAGACAAACCTTTAAGGAGGAGCCTCCTGCACAGAACGCGTGTAGGATATGAGTGGGGAGAAATTCAATGACAAGCACATAAGGATGCAAGAGTTGCCACTGAACAACACCTTTCTGCCCATGATGGTACGAAGAGATGAAGCTGTGGCTTCATCTGCAGCTTAAAGCCTTGAACCTCAGCCTTGCAAAACCACATGAGGTTCAGCTGACACAAATTCTTTGGAGAGAGAGAGAAACTTTTTTTCTGGGTGATTTCTTTTTTATGCCCTTACTGTTTTGCTTCCATCTGATTATAATCGGGATATCACCAAGTCTTCTAGACTATTATTTTTAATTCTCTTCTCTCTCCCCTCCAACTCTCTGGCTCCCTTGACCTGCTACCATAATGCGCTCGCAGGGAAAAGCAATTGTGGGAACTCTTGGCCTTTCTGCATTGTGAAGGACAGGACTATCTCTGGGCTGCCATTCATTCCATCAGCCACTGCTCAGGGAAAGCACAATTTGCTGCAAGCCGATAGCAGCACGCTGACACTTAGCAGGATAGGAACGTGCTCCAGCCTGACAAGGAACAATCACACATTGCATTAAAGGAAGAAAGGGGACAGGGAGGAGGGAGGAAAAGAGGTAGAGAAGAGAAGGGGAGAAAAGAAAAAAGGAATGGTTAGCTATTCAGAAGGTGCCCTGTAATTTGAGTGTCGGTACTAAAATGTTAGGTCAGATGTTTTGATTGAATGTCAGTAGGAATTGTATGCTGGGAAGCCGTGTTTCCCATTTTACTGACAGAGCAAACTAATGGGAAAATATTCCAAAGTGACTGATTTTGGTGCCAAAGCTCTTTATTGATGTCTCAAACAAGCACAGGAAATGCCACTGCATGGATAAATATATCTTTCCCATGTATTTAAATAAATATCTAAAAAATTGGAAAGTAAACTCAAACTCAGCTGAAAGAACAGCTGAGTCCCTGCAGCCCACCAGCAAGAGCTGGCAAATCCATAGAAGAAGCAAGTTTCTTTTTTTTCTTTTTTTTTTTTTTTTAATGTCTCCCAGTGAGATCGACTTGATGAGCTTCCCTCTACAGCCGATGTCTCTTTGGAAGAACAGCACTGTTAATTTGCTCTCTCACATGACTGGATGTAATACAGTTCTATAACCTTTTAACATTTTGCTGCTTGCATGGCATACCTGTGTCTTACTTATTGCTCATCAAATTATGCAGGGAACTCAGAGCCCTGCTAAGATGTTTTAAATACGTCCGCATCAAAAATACGCTTCTGTAATCCAGGCAGCACAAAATCATTATCACAGCCTCATCTGCATATTAGGATTCATTCTCTCAGCCTGAGAATGCAGCACTGAAATAGCCAAGCATAAAAGAGATGGAGAATTTTCCTCAGGTGGCGTCTCGTAAATCATCAGTTTCTAATTTACAGATTTTTTTCCTCCGGATCTCAATCTATTCATTTATTTATTGCTTTCCAGAACACAGAGTAATTAATATTATCTCCTCTGCAGACAGAAAAAAAAAAAAAAGAAAAAAAAAAGATATGTTGCCTGAGCACGTTCACCAAGTCCTCTTCAATACAAACTTGTGTGGATGGAGACAGAGCAGGAAAAGTGTGGCTTAGGTTTCGGCCAAGGACTTCTGAGTACTGGACACAGTTTCTACCTCTGCTCTATATGCCCTGGGTGACCTTAAGCACATTCATCAAACTCTCAAGACAGCCTGAATGCCATTGACTTTCAGTGGGATGTACTCCTCAATCTGGGCAATGGGAGCTGGGCTTCTAAATGCAGATGGCTGGTTTACAAGTCTTTCTCTTTTACCTCTCTGTGCTTTCACCTCTAACCCCGAGCCTGTGCAAGTTTGCTCTGGGTTGTGTGCTCTTCAAGGCACAGGCTGGTTTTCTCATTGTATGCCTGTAAGCTGCTCAGGATGACAGGCTTTCCATTAGGACCAGTAAGTTTCACTGTATACATAAAAGTAGGAGGTATGGAAGCCTCAGTGTGTTGTAGTTGGAAACAAAACCTAATATTTTCTCAACCTGCTGGTGTTTTTCGGTGCCTCTGCTTATGGGTATCTAATCTGAGAAAAGTTAAGGTGACCTGATTTAGAGACAGTAGATTCTCGGCACTTTTTGTAAAGCTAAATGCTAAAGAAATCACTGCTGCTGATTGGAAATGTAAGCCAAAGCTTTTTACTTGCAAATCCCCAGTTCAATTCTGGCTCAGGCGAGCAGGCACTGGAAGTTGTTCCTGTCTGACAGTTGCATCAGTGGCATCTGGAAAATGAGCTGCTAAGTTTCAGTTTAATTTCTAGTGAATACATTACTAAAAACCCATTCAGCGTATACATCCTGGTACCTACCAACTGCAATTGCCTATGAATCATCAGGGATGCGTTTGTACAAACGATGCTACCACAAAAACAAATGGTAGTGATTGCATCATTCTACCCTCAGCACAGAAATCAGACACTAAATCATAAAACCCATTTTGTTTCCTGAGGCCAAAAGCACAGAAGGAGAGGAAACAGGCCCAGATTTTGGAATCCAGAGCTAGATAGGTTTGTCTAGCCTATGAGCTGCTCCTGAAGTATTGCTGCGAGATGCTCTGTGGACTGAAAGAGCCAATGGTCTCAAAGGAAGTCAGGGAGAGTAAATTAATTACAATGTCAAAGATAAACTGGAACAAGAGCAAGTGGAGGCAGAGCCAACTGTGAGCCCAATGAACCTCTCTAAAATAGGAATTTTGCAGCAATTAATAGGACTGTACCCTGATAAAGGTTACCCTGTCACCGCTAACAGTATGTGATTTTTCCCCTATACCCATATCTATATTGTTTGTCAGGAATGAACTTTAATAAGATTATGCTGTCAGAACTCATCACCAGAGTGACCACACATGATACAGTAGATGTAGTGCAAAGATCTGCTTTGATTTTCTCCTCTGAGGTGCCAAACTAATTTCAAACATGCATTAGAGCCATTGGCACCAAGACAAGTCCCGCAACACCATGGCAGGACCACCTTCCGGCACCTTCTCTCAGAATGGGAAGGAGAGGTGCAAAGACAGGCTGGTAAGAGGTGAGATACACAGATTCTGGTCCAGCTCTGCTAACAGCTTTTGATAACTGTCTCAGGCTGTCTGGGTCATGATTTTTCCAATTGCGCAGTTGCATGTGTGAAAATGCCCACACAACTGGATTCTCAGCTTGGTCAAAGAGTTGTAGTGGTGGAGCATAGTGAGGTGGGGGATCCTTATCAAGCCTACACCTGGGTTGGGGTGTGCAATTTAGCTAAAAAATGACACCTGGAGTCATAAATGTGCATGTGCATGAATGAAACTTGTACCTTTTATCCCCTTGTGTCTTCACTTCCTTTTCCATCCCCCTCTCCCTGCACACATTTAGAAAATGGCTAAGATTTTTAGCTGCCTCACCAGATTACCTTTGAGAATGAATTAATGCCTGCAAAGAGCTCTGCGACTCTTGGACGGAAAGTGCCATAGGCACGGAGATTATAATTAAACTACTAAACAGTGCAGTTGGATTTACTCAAAGTGCTGCCAACAGCTGTGTGCTGCACTTTGAAGCAGAGCAACACACACACCCCCCCTTCCAACCAAAGGGACAGACATGACCCATATTTGTGCCCTCAAGACTGTTTGGCAAAAGAGCAACCAGCAAAATTCATCAAGCTTAGAAGGCTGCTCAAGGAAACAGCAGACTCCTTGGTAGTTCTTTGAGGCAATGAGCCCACTGAAAACCATCTCCTGTGACACATCACAATATTAAGTGGCACTGAATATTGTTGTTTTATTCAGCAGAGGGGACTGAACTGGACTTCTGATCCACAATGGTAGAGCTCTGTGAGGCCATTTTATCTTGTAAAGGGGCTCTTGGTAGGCTGGCTTTGTTCTACCCCCCAGCCGTGATTTTTCATGAGGATCCTCTTTCATAAGGTCTTCTCCAGCAGGCTAGAGGAGACATGCCATTTGCAAGTCCTCAGAATTGTATCCTCACTATCAGCCCTCCAAAATAATTTTGGCTGCTATCGAAAGCTGCAGTCACAAATGTTTGTAGCCCTGATCTATCAGCTCCAAATAACAGGAAGAGTATGTATGAGGTCAAACAGCCACCAAAGCATTAAGCAAACCATCTTCTTGACATTCTTTCTACAGTCAGTTACCCATGATGCTGAGCACGTTCTTATGACTTGATCTAGTATTTGCATCTATGGAGACAGAAAGCCTGAAAATACTGTAGTGTGAGCATTTTAACACGAGGAAAGTGCATTACAGCCCAGCCTGCTTCAGTCCAAGGTGAAGAGACTACGGTGAATAGCCATAGTGACAATCACGGCATTGGCATCACAACCCTGCTCTGATGCTCACTCCTTCTCCTCTATCATAGCCAGACTCCTAGGAGCGGTTCCCATCTCCTCCTCCAGGTATTCTTAGCCCCTACCGGGAGGGGAGGACCACTGTTGGGTGTCCTTCCTGACATTGAGGCTTTACGGGAGTCAGGGATATAGAAACAATAGGAATCTCCAAAGGATTCATGCATTGCAACGGTAATATCGGGTGGAGAAAGTGACAATACCTCAAGGATGCTTATTTATTAACCATTTTGTAATCACAATACATGCAGTTACAGTTTGACAAGACATTGACAACGTGAACAACATCTGGAAGTATACTGAGGTCTTCAAAATGAGTGCAGTTTCATTTCCATTATTATTTGCTTCTGCTGAGAGTGGCAGTAAACTGTAGTTAATAAAGGAAAGCCAGCTTTTATGGGCTAGGAAGACAGTAAATATATGCAAAATGGTTTGTTGAATCTAGCAGTGGGGTGCCATAAGAGGCTTCATAAAGCAGGGATAGAGTTTAGCATCATTCTTCTAGGGCTGGGAGTGATGCAGAATAAATCTCTCTTGAGTCTACTTACTGAATGGCCCAGTCAGATAGTGTGTACACAGTCAGTGCTTCTTCCTCTGCAGAGTTTCTGTTAATCACTGTTAATGCTAGTCATCAGATCACCAATCATTTGAAACAAGAAGCTGCAGATATTAAGACAGAGATTCAGAATGAGAAATAGCACAGATCTCCCCAGGGATAGGAAGAAGGTCTGAGTCCACCTGCCACTGATGCTGCCTGGTACAGAATGAGGCTGTTTGCCTTCTGAATCTTTTTTATGGAACGAGCTACTCTAACCTGGCACAGAGAAGGAGGCAGGACGCTTGAGAAACCTTCACGTGGACATATGGACACAGGGATGGATGTGGCCAGACCCTGACCATGTCCCTCAGCAGCAGATGGGAAGAGCACAATAAACCTACCTCATGGCTATGCCCTACCAGACTCAAAGTCCATGTGTTTTGTAGCAGTTTGATTATTGAACTGCAAGTGCCTATAGCCATACACTGAATCATCTGAGCAGCCTTCATGGGAAAAGATTTCTTAAGTCCCACATCCCTCTTCTAGCCCAACCTGACTCTTTCTGTTGACTACACAAACATGAGAGCTGAAGCAACACCATTTTGTCTTGCCGTTGGGGAGGGTTTAAGAGCAGGTGCACAGGCAGAAACCGTGGTTCTGCTGATGGCCAGTGGTGTCTCAGTTTATCACTTGCAGACCTAGAAACATGTCTTGTGTTGTCTAAAACAATCCATTTCTCTGCTCAGAGAAAAGGCAATGAAAAGGTTATGCTACTGCGGTGCAAATTTTCCTTGTAAATCAGATCCAGAAGTCAATGCCTGGCAGCCACCTTCTCTGACATACTTAAGATCCTGAACCAAGGGCATGTGCCTGCAGATGTCAGAATGGCAGTTTGGGATGTGGGTGTCTGGCTGAATTTGCATGTACTACCAACATCAGCTTCATTTCATCTGATGATGGCTTTCGGTGTCCTTGGCATAAGACATTTTACGATACAGGATCTGCCATTTGAGCACAGGCTCACGTCTGAGGTGTTGGAAGGGGTTAGACAGAAGTACAAATGCTATACCCAGTGACTCTTAAAGGCAGCACTTCACAACTAACAAGCAACAAAACTGGATGTGCAGGGGAGGAGGAGGGGAGGAGGGAGAATAGACTTGTGGCTTGATCTTGCCCGGAGCTGATTTCAACAGACTCCATGGGAGTTAGGACTATTCCGTACTTAACAGTCGGAGTTCAGGTAATTGTGAGATTGAATTTTACAGAAGACCATAACTTGCCAAAGGGGAAGTCAAATAACATCAAAGCAATCAAAGGAATTCTTCAGGAATTACTGAGTGAAATTCTCTGGCTCAAATAGGACCTTAGGCTAGATTCATTACGATTGCTGAATCAAGATCTAAGATCTACAAATATTGCAAATTATGTCCATTTCTATTTTGTTCTTGCTTCCAAGACTTTACCTTGAAATCCTGATCTGGCTGAAGTAAGATGAGGAACAAAGAAAAGAGGAGGAGCACTGCCAGGTGATGTCTTTAAAAGAAGGGCTGTATAGAGACAAGGGGTGTGCTTTTGGAGCAGATGAGTGAGGACTAAGTCCTGCCTTCATTAAGTGAATAAATGGAGACAGAGCCAAGCAGGATGATGAGATGGCCCCATGAAGCCTGGGTGTAAACAGGACTAGAGATACCTGCATAAAGAGATTCTGTCTAGCTAAATTCCTTAGCACAGCTCAGACACCCAACACAACCACCAGTGGGTCTCGTTCTAGACCAGCCTCTGCAACACCACGGTATGGACAAATATCACAACCATTATCTCACCGATCATAGAACAACTGCGTCCCCCCACGTCTCACCATCAGATTACATCCTAAGCAGAAGGTGGTTGTGAAATCCTGCAATGTTGCAAACACTCATTTTGCTAGTGAGGAAGGACCCATCAACACTTCTCAGGCAAAAGCACAACTCAGATCTTGCCTTCAAGACCACTTTTCAGAATAGTCCTGACGCATTCAAGTCCTATCAGATCTGAGGAATCTCCATTGTTATTCTAAGGATCTCTTTGGGCAATGCTGGTAAATGCTTCGTTGGATTGGCAATGATTCAATAAATTGTTTAATCTTTCTCAATCGATTCACAAAGAGAGGAATGAGACAGCTGATTTATTTTTTATCTCCTTTTTCTCTAAGCTTCTTTAAGAGGGAGTTATTTCCTCTCTCCCCTCTTCCAGGACTCACAGGCACTCACATGCACACACTCACCCAGGACCTCAATGCCAGCTTCCCCTGGTACAGACTGGGTGCTATAACGCTACTGGTGGATAACATCTCTGAACAAAGATGTCTGGGAGACAGTGACCCTTTACAGAGCAAACAAGTCATTTGATTTTATTTTGGGTAAAGTGCATGCCGATGAGCTGCTATGTTAACTTTATGAGCTAGAGTTCCTCCATATCCTCCCCAACCACCTACCAAAAAACCCCCCAAAAACCTTGCAAAGCATTTGCATAATATAAAGGTTGTTCCTCCAGGTGGCTAAAGCAGTGTTGCATATTTCTTTTTAGAAATTCCCAGCCATTGCTGTCCATTTCCTAACTCCATGTTGTAGCACAGCGCGTAAACTTCAGCCTCTGTGGAGATGCAGTTTAGCTGTATGTTGAGAGTGGTTTATGCACACTTATAGGAGCATCTGCAGTGAACAAGGTGGTACTGGCCTGCATTGTCTTGATGAAGCTAATATCCACAGCTTGTATGTCTGCGGCTTACTGTAAACATTTTTTTCAATTAAATCCTTACACAGGCAAATAAGAAACCCTGCATTTCTTCATTTCAAAAGCAGAGAAGGCTGGAGCAAGCCCTCTAAAGCCTTGCTTGGGAGCCTAACGAAGTGGCCTGACTTCCAGGTGGAGCAGAGTACCTGGCATGTCTGATGTAAAATCAAGAGCTGGAAATCGTACTCTTCAGATGAAGTACAGCTCTTATTAGACCTATGGAGAGGTCTCTTCAACCAGTCAGGACAATGGTGACGCCAAGTTTGCGCTCCAAGACGGGGTATAAATCTTCCATCTGCCAAAATCCAGTAGTATTGGAGCCAGAGTTTAAGTTTAGCTTTCTTCCAGAATATACACACAAACATAACATCAGTAGGTAAATAAAACAGCCTGAAGGGAAAATACACATCATAATTTACCCTTCTAGGAGAGCAAAGAAAGAACTTTCCTTCAGTCTGAGCTATTAGAAAATTGGCTTAATGAAACTACTAATTAAGCTAGTCTTCTTTCTCTGAATCATCAGCTATGTTGTAATTGCTACCGGACAAAAGGGTCCCATGGTTGATATGGCGTGGCCAGAGAAAGGATATTGCAAATTATTGTTGTAATTTTATGAGAGCCTCTATCCTCCACCCTGTTTGACCCTTTCCTGTATATTCTCCCCGATTCCCTCCTGCCTTCCTCAGTTTGACTTATGGCTTTAAAGAGAGAGTCCTGTCTTAAAGCTGTATTCTAAATGGAACAGATATATGATAAAGGTAAAATAAGACACACAAAACCTAGGAACTATTCTTATTAGAAGTACCAGATCCATCATTAAAGATGTTATTCCAGTTTACGTATGCTATATATGTCATCCTAATAATCTCCCTCAGGTAGAACTAGCAATGATTCCTTAAGTCCCCCTCTTAGAGACACGTAGTATATTTATGATGAATGAGCTTCCAAGAGCTCAGATATTTAATTTGCAGCTACCATGGTTAGTGATGATTAAGATCCTGTTGTTTTTACAGTGTTTCTTAAATAAAGTGTAAACACGTCCTGTCCAACTCTGTTAAACAGTGAGACACATGGGAATGCTAGTGGAATTGCTAAGAAAGATACTGAAACTGGCCAGGCACAGAACAGATACACATGATCACACATATATACACCTATGCATGTAATTGTGTTCGTACATATGAAAAAAAATGCATGCTCACACAGATACATATATATAGGCAATTATATGTATTCCTTCTGTCAGGACTTGACTGCAAGTAGGCTTAATGTCTAGGGATTTCCACTAAAGCACCAGCTTGATTTCCCACCAGAAAACGTGGGGAAATTAAATCAACCTGTCTGGGCACTCAGTGAATATAATTCCCTATTCACAATTGATGAATCAAACAGATAGGCCTAACCAAACAGCACTTGCACAGACGTCACAAGAGAGAAGGCAGAGGAACAGAATAACAGGCAAGCAGAAAGCCCCATTCACAAATAGCCCCTTCCCAACATATCCCACCCTGAAGCTCCAGCTAGGTTTGCTCCTCCTGTAATTGTACCACACAGAAGTTTATCGAGGTATATGGGTGTTTTAGGGTAGCCCATTGCACTGCAGGTTGAAGCAGAAGCTGTCTTCACATCTATACCTGGGAATCCAGATGCTGTCCCCATCAGCTACACCTTTTAGCTGCTTCCCCATGACTTCCACCCCTCTGGTGGAGCAGCGTATAGGATCCCATGACAAAGCTTATCAGAAGTCCCAGAAGTTTATTAAAAGCTGTGTTTTTCCTCATTCCTTGGCTCACAACTTCTGTTCTCTGTCTGCAAGCTACAGGATCACAAGAAGATTCCCCAGGCTTTGTTACATTCTGTATTTCCCTGACTGTACAATATAGTTGATTTTAGCAGAAATTGCCCCAAAATGTTGCAGACCATGAAATGTGAATTTTCCCTGTGAAGTGACTTTCTATTCAATCTCCTCACTTCTCACCAGATATCAAGGCAATATTTTTATCCTTCTTGTTTTCTGCTCCTCAAATGCTCTCCAGATGCAGCTGATCTTTTCTCCTAGGCTTCAGTCCACCAGACAAATATCTATATATATTCACACACATCCATACATGTATATACAGCTGTAAGAATTAGCAAATAACTAAATAAACAAACAGAAAAACCTGTTACACGCTACAACTGCTTCATGAATTTATAACATATGGTGGCAAAGCACTATAAAAACTGTAAACTATAAAGAGGGATACACAGTCCCATTCATTTATCATGTTACAATGAGTAATTTGTGCACTAGGCAGGAAAGAGAAAACCCACACAGTTGGAGAGCGCGTATGTATTTCTGAGGCTCACACTAGAGAGCCTTTTATAAAACATACACATGATTTGAATTCCAAAGCAAAAGCATGGAGAGGCAATGCACAGGCTAATATTGTTATAACGGTGTACGCACAGCTTAGGAAGAAAGGGCACTAGCGCATGTCCTTTAATGGTAAGAGGACTTTCAAACAGTACAGTTCAGCCCTGTCCATTTAGAACTTGAGCTCCAGTCTACAGCTATAAAATTTCTCCTTAGTGCTGTTACAGAACTGGCAAGATGGTGCCTAAAGAAGAAACCATGCCTGGGTGCTCCTTCTGCTGACTTTGATCAGGTTTCACTCTTTTTTGCCTCCCTTCACGTCTGGTGAGGGTTATGCTGAAGCACGTTCCCAGGTGGGTCCATGTATTCATGGTCCAAGCTGTGTTTTGCACTCAAATCCAGGTATTATGTAGGGAGAAAACAAGAACAGTGAATTTAAGCACTATATTTCTGTAGAGGGTTTCTGACCAGTGCAGTGTCTCACATTGCGTATTATTAGATCACCTAGATTCTCCAGGTAGCACAGAGCCCCATAATTCACATCTACCTCTTCCTGATTTGACATTTCTTTTTTTTTTTTTTCCAGTCGGCAAAGAGCTTTTATGAAACATATAACATATGCCACATGCTCTGTCCTGGAAATGGATTAGTTTTCCCAGTGGGGAAAGTGAATGATGTAGGCTGCATCCCGGTTGTCATGTCCCAGTGCAAATGGTTAAGATCTTCTTTTTGTCTCAGCAAATGCCCTGTGGAAGCTTGAGCTGGGTTTAGGCCCTAGGGTCATTGCTAAGCAGTTTCTCTTTCATCCTTTTTAGCACCAGCAGACGCAGCTTGAAACATGTATACAAGATGCCACTTTACAGCATCCCTTATTCACTAGTACCTTGGAGACTCCAGTTCATTGAAAGTAATAAAACCAGATCATCAAAAAGAATTCTTTTGAACAGGCTTTGGGCTCTGCTGTGCTACTTGGTTACGGATATTCATCTTCCTGGAAACTGTGCTGTTTGATACAGCATACCGGCATGAAAGCATCAGCTGCCTCCCTGGTGCATTAACCCCTCGAGTGTTGAAATCACGATCCTTGAATAGCAAAATAGCTATCGCTTATAATTGCTTGAGGGGAGAAGCAGATTTTATTCTCCCAGATGCAGGGAGGCTGCACAGTGGGGTCAGAGGGTTTCCCTATCCTCATCCTACTCCAGTGATGCAATGGGCTGTGTACAAAAGGGAAGAGGGAGCAAAGAGAAGCAGCCTCTGGAGGTTACAGCTACAGGCAGGCTGTAAGGTGGCTCCTGCATCAAAGGGGGCCACAGCACTTAATCCAAACTGAAAACACAGATGCGTTGAAAACACAGGTGTTCTGATACTTGGGGCTTTAACCTTCTGTTAACCTTACATATCTCATGATCCTATGTATCTTACGGAGCCCTGATATCAAGGCTTTAACCCAGACCCCTTTGATTTGGCAGGGGGAGAGTTGTCACTGTTGTCAGAGTCGCCAGAGTTCTGGTGCTTTTTCATCACATCCAAACCTTCCTTCCTTTCACCTGTCTCAGCTAGAAAGAAGAGAGGGTCAACACTGGCACCATGAGCATAGGTCTACAGTCCCTGGCTTTCATTTCTCTAAATGGGGAAAAGAGCAAGGACGGTGCTAACATCTCCTGAGTTTCCTGTTTGAGAGACCAGCATATTGTATCGCATACCATTGGCGTACTGTGCTGGCAGCACAGGGAGGACCATAATCTGAACTCCTGCTCTGGCCTCCATAGAGCTCCCATGTGCCTCTGACTGGAGATCTCTTTGTTTTGGTCTCACGTCACACCAGGGCAGCAAACCCAGCTTGTCTGCAAAATTCCTCCATTAGCACATACGCTAGCTCCAAGATTGTCCCTTGAACTGGAGCTTGTCAGCTGCTGGGGGGGAGCAGCAGAAGAGAACCTCTTCCTTATTCTCTCTTTCCAGACCCTCCCATTACTAGCCAATACCAGAGACCTGGGTTAGATGGATGTTTGATATGACCTTGTAAAGCCACCCTTGTGCTCTGTCTCTCATGTTGCACTGGTGAAACTGCTGTGCTTACTGAGGATGGGTGACGAGAGCTTTACCTTTCCAACTCGCTCCTGAGTTCATGCCACCTCGCTGGTGAGCTCTGACAGCAGGAAAACATGCGGTGGCTTTTTACTCATGGCTTGCAAATAGATGCAAAACAGAGAACATTTTAGTGCCCTATTTGAGTCTCCCTCTCTGTTCCCTGCCTGAACCTGAGCCGTGTCTGCCCTGCTGCACCCGTGTCACCAGAGAGGCTGTCTCAGGCTTCAGATCCAGATCACACACCAGCAGCTGCCTTTGCAGCATCCTTCTGTTTCCAGAACAGGCTCTACCACGGACAATGCGAGAAGGAAAATGGCTGAAGTTTCAGATCAGCTGAGAATAAATCAATGCAGGATCCCCAGGAGGTCGTTTTTACAGAATCGCTCTGCACTCGAACAGCAAGCGGAGGAGCAGGAGAGTAGTAGCTGGCATTGATCACACCTGATTACTTATTAAAGTTTATAAGGAAAGATGTTGGAGAAGAAAACCAGGAGGAGCACCTTTTATGACTAGACTAGAAGGATTGGGGGGAAAAGGGAGAGGAAAATAGCTCAAAATGGACTCCTACAATGTTCTCTTATGTCACAGCCCCACTTTTTTTTCTCGATTTCATCACTAGTTCATCTACTCTGAGGCTAAGGTGAATCTGTCACTTGAGAGAGGTCTGAGTAGTCAGGATGCAGGCAATATTATGTGCACAGCCATTACATGAAAAAAAGTTTTAAAAAGATGCCTCTTAATTCAAGTGCATTTATGACTTTCTGCACATCTCTGTATAGACACATGTCCCTCTGTGTATGTGTCTGAGGACAGGCAGTTCTCTCTCTGCATGTATGAGCTCACATTTGGACATATACATAAATCTGACATTAGAAGATACAGATCCTTCTTCATGTGGCAGTTTCAGTATAGTAACTACATGTATGTGCAGGGGTGCATTAACGTCGATAGGCCAGCATGGCTCCTCCCATGTGCATGTCTGAACAGAGCCCCCCCAAAAGCACTGGTTTGTATGCAGAGAGCCTAAAGCAAATGGCTCCTGTGCAGAACAGCTCGTAAGCTACTGCGATGTTAGTTAAGAAAGCAACATCTCTTCATAAAACCTAAAATAAGCCCTACATCAAAACCAGTACAAAACAACGCTAAACCCCCAGGCTACTGCAGGATTATACAGTTGTGAAACACATTATCCAGCCTTTAAAGTCATCTTTGACTATCTGCCTGGGGTCACTCAGACAGCCCAGACTCTCAGCTACATAATACAAAAAAAAGTTGAGCTTGCAGATATTCCCAGGAAGGCAGTACGTCGAGGTCCAAGTTCTTCCTGAAGACAGAGGCCGATGGGATTATATTTGAATTCTTTGTTTGCCATAATAATGGCTCAGTAGCACATTAGCTCCAACACAAACTGCTGTCAGGGAGATCTACTGTGTTTGGTGGCAGGAAGAGAAAAAACGAAGAGTTACTGGACTCCTGTGAATGAGTTGTTGCATCAGAGGCCTAGAAGCAGATAGGCTATTCCCTAGCAATAAAGAAGCAAGACACAGTAATTTCCAATAGCAGTCTTGAGATGGATTTGCAAGTAGAGTTTTCTATTTTGTCCACAACAGGCATACCAACTTCAGCCTCCAGTTGCTGTTTCTGGTTAGCCAGTCAAGCTTCTAATTGCATCTCCTCTTGGATATTATCTCCGAGACACACCAGGGCTGAAAGAAGGGGGCCAGGCTGCTACCTTGCCAATACAGCCAAGCCACCAGGCATCATCCTGCAGTGACAGCCAGGCAAAGAGGGGGCTATGTCCAAAAAATCATCTAAAGCACCACATAGTCACCAGTCTACAGTGAGCTGCCTATGCCTCCATCCCAAGTCCTGCATGACCTTCCAATATTGGCTTGTCCGTTTTGTTCTTACATAGAGGTAGTCTTGGCTGTCCATCCCCAGACCAATCTCTTTTATTCTTCCCACCAAGCCCAGGAGAGGGCTGGGATCTCCAGGGAAAATGAAGCGGTGTGAATTAGCTTGTCAGCAGTTGGACAAGCCAAACCAACACTTCCAGCACAGCTAATTCCAGCTTCACTTCAACAGGTAGTTCAAGTGCAAGAAAATGAAAGTGTCCTAGGAAGTTCTGCAACCAGTTTTTGGTTGACATTAGAAATGCTCAGACCAGAAGGTCCATGTGTTGTGGGGAAAGAAGGCTTGGCATGATACCATCCGGTGGGTGCATTTTATGAGAAATCTCAAATTCAGAGAATGAAGGTGTTGAGCTGTCCCCAGCATCCAGCCAGGATCCTCCAGGCAGCAAGACAAGTATGAGATGAAGAAAGGATGCTTTTCTATGCACAGTCATGATAAGTCCAGAGGATTTTTTTGGGTCAGCCCAATGACTTAGATGTCTTTTTTCTTCTGTTGGTTGCAACAGATGTTTGCTCACTCCTTTGGTTGCTTACCAGTTGCCGCAATAGTGCATTTTATAACTCTTACTGGGGCAAACTGATGCGACTATTATCTGTGTTCTACATAAGAGCAACAAACACTGAAAGGAGTTCAAAATCAAATTTCCATGAAAGCAAAGACCAACTCAGGGCCAGACAGGTGGCTACACTCCTGTGCACAGGCCAGTGCCAGAACGCCTCATCCAGTCAGTCCTGACAAGAGTTTCCCTGCAATCTCCCCTTGCCGTTACATTGCTACTAACTTGAAGACTAGTTTCTTTAGTGTGAGAATTAAGGAGAGCAACTACTGCATCTTAAGAAGTGATGAAGTCCCTGGCCTTGTACAACATGTCTGCTGGTACTTATATGTCACTGTTGTTCCTTATGGGGTACAGCTGTGAAGTGCTTGCACTCCGTTTATCCTTCTGTCGCTGGAGATTTACAGAGGAAAAAAGCACAGTCTGTGCTTACCGAGGAGCAGCGGGGATTGTCCTGTGAGCTGTGTGTTTCTAGAGCTGGAGACACTTGTGTTCCCATGACTATGCCTGTAAGTGTGTGCAGCTGACCACTACGGCGTCCCTGTTCTTGTGACCTTGGGTTCAGCCTAACCAATGAGCCAGCTAATAAGTTTGTGTTAACATAAGCAGAGGCACTGGCAGTGGCAGTCAGAAGAAAAGCCATCAGAAATCAAACCTGAGAAAAGGAAGTAGGAAAAGAGAATTCATTAATTTCCTCTTTGCAATGACACATGCTTTCCACTCACTTTTTTTAAATGACATTTTACCTGCTATTAGTTTACTGCGAGCATCTCTAGCGCTGCCTTCCCTCCCCACAGCCAGTTCCCTCAAGAACAAAATTAAATTTAAGCTACTAAAGTTGGACCTTTCTGAAGTAAAAAGAATCTTTAAAAATGGATTTTTTTAAAGGTCATTTTGAACTTTATCTGAGCACACATGGAGACGCAGGCCATTCAGTAAAATAATGCCATCTGACCACCTCCTGTCACCATTACTAGGATAAGAACATCATTTATGTGAGGGAGAGAAGGGGGTGCTTTCCACTCATTCCTCTTATTCCTCTTCTAATTTTTGGATATTTTAATGCTGTTCATTTTTATAGCTGCTTCTCCACTTCCTATTTCCTGTAATAACCCATAGGGAAGTTCATGAACTTACACTGAAATGGGATATCCTGATTTTGACCCAAACCAGGTCAAACTGAATCCCTTGTTCCCATGACATCAAGCTGCATTCTCCAAGGCTCTACCAGTATCAGAGTATCAGAGCGGTCCATCCACCTCCTTGGGTCTCTTTCCCTCTTCCAGTAATCCAGCCTTATGAATTAAATAAAATACAACCTATTACATTTTAATAGGTCATATTAACCTCAGGTGGTGAAACACCAGAATAGGTTGCCCAGAGAGGTGGTAGAAGCCCCATCCCTGGAAACATTCAAGGTTAGACTGGACGGGACTTAGAGCAACCTGATCTAGTTGAAGATGTCCCTGGTCTTTGCAGGGGAGGTTGGACCAGATGACCTTTAAAGGTCCATTCCAAGCCAAACTATTCTATGATTCTATTCTATTACCATGTATCTAACCACATGATTAGCTTCAAGCACAAGAACAATCTAGTCAACCTCATGAGCCTCTTTCATGAGTTTATGCTTCACTGTGCATGGGTATAGCCTGTGAGACCAAAACCCTGCTCCAGAGAAAGCTCAGGGAAGTACAGTATTTACCCCAGCAGAGTCCCTATCCTCCAGAGAAACCTTCACCACTGACCTGAAGCATCTAGAATTAATTATCTTCAACATTATCTTTACAGAAAGGCTGGCATGGGGAGATGGCTTCGTGCTGCCAGGCTCCAGTCTGAACAAACAGGGCCTCTTAAACCATAGACTCCATTTCCTGATGTGTTAGATCCACCTTCCTGCTGTCAGCCGAAGGTTAAGGAGGTTGCACACAGCTTGCTGTGCCATGAGCCATGTTGCAGAGCTCAGTGCTGTGAAAACACTGCGTGTTATTTACTGTATCCAGTTCTCCCCAGTCGTGCCTTAAACAAGGCCACATTCATTGAAGAGACACTTAAAAATGTCCCATGACGTGCTTTGTGTGAATGGGGACTTTCCTCAAACAAGATTTCAGCACTCTACCTCTTCCTGCAATGGCATCCATGTCCCATTTCACAGCTGCCCGGTCTCCTTGAACAAGCTTCCCTTTAACAACGTTCAAATATTTAATTTGCCAAGTGCTGTGGGAATCCCAAAGGTTTGGAAGAACTATCTATTATAAATGACAAAACATGACATTATTATAGGTAGCCTGCCTACTCGATGTCATCTGTGTTCTACGCTGCTCCTTTAATGAGACTGTCTTTCAGATCCTGTACATAATAGAAAAAGATCCTGATGCTAGCACTTCCCAGGTACTCTAAAATTAAAACAGCCAAGTCCTTACAGCACAAAAAAGACTTCTTTCTAAACCCCTCATGTTCAGAGGAAGTGCTTTTAATATTCTGTTATTTAGTTGTACAGGCGTTCAGAAGGAGGCTACTCCCAGCCACCCAGTAAAATTTGGTAAATGTTCCCCGGAAACCTAACAACACAGTGCCCTCTGCTGCATTTTTCTCTGACATATTAAAAGGAGAAAAAAAAACCCAACCCTGCCGTGCTTTGCAGCCTATCCTCTGGCTTAAATTGAGATAAGCAGATGGTTTGTTAGTACTTATCAATGACTCAGTAACATCCAAGGTACTACATAAAACACTTTAGCGGGAGTGAAGTCAAAATAACAAAATGGATTCCATATGAGGGAGAGAAAAAGCAATTGACAAATCAAGTAGGGAGTGCAGAAGTGCTAGCAGCTCCGCGCCTTAGCCCGGCTGTCCCTCCTCTCCAAGCCGAGCTCCAAAAACAATTATTTAAGTTAAATAACTAGTCGCTACAGTCTCATTGGTTTGTCCCTCCCACCACCCTCAGCCCCATCCACCCCATCTTCCTGTGACTAAATGCTTACAAGAACCACATGAACAAAGCCAAGGACGTGCCAGATTGGGAAGACCAAAGACCACACTATCTGCACAGTCCTGGTGCCGGGTAATCTGCATCAGTGGAGCTGGCTGCAAGCAGCACCGCCTCAGGAGAGAGGGACAGGCTGGGAAGAAGTCATTTCTATCATCCTGCTCTTGATTTGGAGAGCAGTGCTAGCTGTTGACATTCCAGGGGACAGGGAACTTCGTGGATTACTGCAGAAGGGAAGGACAAACACAAGGAAGCCCTGGGAAACCTCAAGGCCAATGACAACACTTCGGCAATTCTTACTTTGAGCTATTATCACTTTGGGCTCAGTTAATTAAAATCAATAAATGTGCTTTGATTTGGATTTTAGGCCTTCACTGAACAGTTCTAAGGCTTTCTTTCACAGATTCACCAATGATAAAGTCAATAATTTTAAATTAGCTAGACATACTGTGAATATTGTCTTGGTATGTAAGGTACCTCCGAACACAGGGACTCCAGGGAGTGCACAGGCATTAGGATTTTCAGGCAGCACCCTGCTGGTGCCGTGGCTGAAGAACAAAAACATTTCAGATACTCTGAAAGACTATGTTCTGACCCAGTCAAACACCAGTGTTTGGGAATGTTTCATTCTGGTTTCTGGGTTAACCTGCTAGAAAAATAGGGACCACCTGCAAACTGAATTGAGAGTCAACCAGATAACAATCTCTAAAGACCCAACTGTTGAGTTTTGCCATGAAAGCATACAAAAATCAATTGGCTCTAAAATTGTGCCATTAAGAAATGTTTAGTTCTTTGCATGGTTGAGATTGTCAGACCCATGTTTCCCAGCCATTGTTTGCAACAGAAGCTGAAAAAGAAGGCAGAGTTTCTATCCCCACCACCGTGTTACACAAAACACAAAAATTGAGAGAGTTGTCTTCAAATGCCGAGATTTGACAACAGTCTGGATTTGTGTCTGGGTTATGCTGTTACCTAGCAAGGTGGTGATACCTATTCCATCACAAATACGGGTTTATTTGATCCTTCCCCGAAATTCGAGCTTCATCCACCTCTAAACTTTCCAAAAACGCAGGTCTGTTAGGTCTTCTCCTTTCCACAATACCTTCCCTTGTGCTTCCTGCATCTTCCTGGGTCCCAGCCAGGCCTGGAAGCACCAACTAACCACAAGAAAGATTGCTCCATGAGATCACCACCCAGGAGCAGCAAATGTTATGAGCCTCTTGGGCGGGCCTGTTTTTACTGAAGGAACCACCCTACTTAGCAGATGTGAAACCTTGAATGGATCCAGAAATTCAGCCAACAGCTTATCCTCATCAGCATCAGCCACTATTAAGAATCAGCTCACTCCACTGCTGAGGTGAAAATCCTAAAAGGATAAATCCTTTTGACATATGCAGTTAGCAACACTATTCTGATCAGCAGAGAGCACAGTATGTGTGAACCATAAGGCACAAAGGGCAGAGCTTTTAACTCCAAGGTCTCAAAGATGTCCAGCCTGCTTATCTGCAGAATGGAAGACAAAACTGAGAGGGCAACTACAAACTGGGTGGGAATCTGGATGCGCAGAAAGATCCCCTCTCTGATGCAGTTACCCTGAGGGTGAAAAACTGGGAGAATCCCTGCTCTGTTCAGCACAGTATTTAATTACCTAAAGGAACAACCATGTAAATAGACTTTAAGAGACACACTTGATAATAAATCTATGACAAAAGGCAATGTAGAAATCTGTGCTTTTGAATTTATTATCTGACCTCCCTGCTGAGCATTCCTGTGCAGCTGCAGGATAAAATAAATTGGTCTAGCTAAAGAAACTGTAGGAAACAATTGAATATTCCCTGCTCTGAAATATTAACCTGTGATGCTTCTGACCGCCTCTCTCTCAAGTGGAGAACAGCACAGTCACAGTGGACAGATCAAGACACTAGGAATTTCACTGGAAGTGAGGAATGCAAAGGGGAGTAGACCCCAGGCCAAGACCCCTGCATTGCAAGTGCCAGAGAGTTGCCTTCCTAAAGCTGACTAGAATGAAAAAAAAAAAAATCAACCTTCATTAAAATACTCCCCTGGGAAATGTGCAGCATATGACTACTTAAAGGAAATGGCTTTGCTTAGAAATACGGCCAAGTTCCCCTATTTCTAAAAGATTAAAGACTTCTTTATCCTTTATCTCTACATTTCTTTTCTTTTCCTTTTTTCTTTTAAAAAGCCCTCATAAGAAACTTTGGATGGAAAGGTGACTTCAGTGCACAGGAGACGGACACCATGCTGTTCATTAAAGCAGACAAATAAAGGGCTCATCCTGTAGAGTAGCTGAGCACCAACACTTTCTGTCAGCTCTAGAAAAGCTTCTGGCTGGCAGCACTTAGCACAATTGAACCATGGAGGCCATTATTCTGCAGGTTTAGATCCAGCCTGAGTCTCTGTGATTTCATTAAAGCTTCACCTGGGCAAAGGGAGACCCTGGTCTGCACGAATCCTTGGAGCCTGACAGCCTCATTGCTTTCCCTCTCACTGCAGCCACCTGAGGAAGACCTGGCACTCTTTATACTACTGTTTATTGTAAAATACATATAACATCATCAACAAACCCTGTGCCCTGCATGATGGGAGGAGACGTTCCCTGAGCCTAAGTGCTGGCAATCTAATTATGATGCATTCGGAAAACCTCATGCTCACCTTAACACTTCATAATAATGATATTAATCAAAATTAAGTATTGTTCAAGGGACACTAACCATACACTTTAGACTGAAAGTGTGATTGGGTAAGATTAGATGAGACACATTCAGCAGACTCCCAGGAGTCTGAAACAGAGGACCACCAGCATCACGTCTGCAGAAAAGCAGATACACAGCCAGCTCTCATTTGCAGGCACAAACTAGCAGATGGTTTCCAAAACCAGGAAAGCAAACTTAAAGCACCCACTCTGTCTTTTATGACCTCGCAAGCATGAGTTTTGCACAGAAAAAATACAAGTGTACATCATTAAGAGATGCAGGTCCTAACTCTTCCACTTTGATTATTTCTTTTTAACTGCCTTGATTCTGACACCCTTTAAAAAGGAGCACAACAGCTTCTCACTATTTATTCAAGATCTTGAAGAAAAATTATTCCTGGTGGGTCTTGAGCTCCCCCCATTGACTTCTCAATAGCAGCTAACATCCAGGCCTCATTTCAATGCTCTGCCACTGTCCAGACAAGCTTTTCTGGGTGGGATGTTGAATCTTTACAACAATGAAGATGTGATTGCCCTCTGCTGTGTGTATGCTCAATGTATTTTAGCACTACCACTGCTAACAGAAGTTATTACTATGCCCAGCCCTTCCTGGAGAGTGCTGCTATTCAGCTGAAGAGCTTATTTTCCTCTTTCTTCAGTGAAGGGAGAATAATTATTTCTCCCTAAGCTCTTCCCCCTCCCTCCCTGACCAACGTCTCATGATCTGAAAGACTCTCCCAGTCTCAGACTTGGGGCACAGGGTTAGTACACGCTCTGTGTTATGTGCACCATCAGCACTCCAACAAGCTGATGATAATATACTTAATGGTGCCAAAATTTGTGAATGTGCCAGGCTTTTGACATCATTTGCCATGAACATTAATCCATAAACTCTGAGCTGCAGGCCGTCTGCGTGTCACCCCAATGACTGGCTATCAAATCACGTTTTCAACAGCCTCCAGCATGCTTCAGTCTCCATTAACCCTCCATTGTTAGTGTTGACAAAGGGTGTAACCATGCTCATGGCTAAGGACTTTGGCTGTCTCCTGCCTTATGACTGATTTCTACAGTACTTCAAGAACAGACAGTTGTTATTTTTTCTGAAGAAACAACCGCCGCTCTTTTTTTCCTTCTACCCATGAAATGCTTGTGGCTTTGGGGAGATCTGGAGCTCCTTCTCCAAAACAGAAAATGCAGTTCTAAAATGCAGCACCCTTATTCTGCTCCTGGTGCAGACAGGGTGAGCAAGGTCAGGGAAGGCACTGGAATAATGTGAGAAAGAGGCCACAGTGGAGAGCTTCTGTCACCTTCTTTGTCTTTAAGACACACTGTCTGCTCTTTCTTAGCTGTGTTACGGCATTCTGGGTATATAAAAGAGGCAGCGACCTTAGGGAATACCACTTCATAGACAGATCTGCAATGGAATATAAAGCTAGGGATGGGCCATGCTCTTTCCTTTCCTGTGCTGTGACAGGAGGACTGACTCACGGAACAAAGAGATGTGGCTGGGAGGGAGCTCTCTGGCTATTCTTCACTGTTAAATCAACTTCCTTCAGCAGTGTCAGGACTCACAGCTATTGGAATGTACCTGAGGAATGGGAGCGAGCCCAGGTGACACATGAATTTGATTTTAGATGAAAGGATGGCTAAAGACTTTCACATTGTTATGTTTTAAACTGTTCCCTGATTCTTATCTACCAGCCATTTGCTCCCACCACCAAATATCTTCTTGCAAACAACTTCATTTAGAAATGCTTCCAACATCTGCTGTCTGCATCAGTTTGTCTTTTGGAGCCTTTTTTTATGGCAGAGACTGTCCTACTCCATGTTTTTCACAATGGTGTGTAGCTTTACACTTTTAAATAAGAGATCAGACATTTATGATGCTAAGAGCCCTCTAGTCCTGTGCAAGAGCTGCAGAAATGATGCATCTTCTCCTCTCCTCTCCTCTCCTCTCCTCTCCTCTCCTTTTTCTGTTTTCTCTTTTCTTTTTTGTCTTTTCACAAACCTCCCCTACCAGTTTCTACCTCAATGCCTTCCCATGGCACATTATGCTACATCACTAAGAACTACTTTATGTGGTTTGGTTTATACTAATCCTTAGACTAAGGTGAGTAATGCATAGGAGACAACTGTCTTAATGAGACCAGTTGCTTTTATTCTGTTTATATTAGAGAAAGCAGACCAAGGCCTTTCATGTGGAAGGTGGGGAAGCTTACTATCATCCTATAAGCTCTTTGTATAGCTGCTGAATGGCCTGCAGGGAGCCGCAGTTCAAGCATGCTTAAACCTTTATTAAACAAGTCTTTCACACTCCCATGTTTAAAACAGTTTCCTGGTTCCTTCCACAAGCCACTTGCCCCTTCCTCAAAACCTCTTTTTGCAAACCACTTCATTCAGAAATGTTTACAACACTTCTGCTGTTTCAAATATTTCAACATAAGTCTCCTAGTGAGTGGAATGTTTGCCCAAAGAGCTCCAGCTCCTCCTTAGGTCTATCCCCAGCACACCTGAAGAGTAAGATCTTCAGAGCTGAATATGAACAGGTATTCTGAGGGAGAAAAAAAACCCACAGAACAGCAGACGGATTCAGGGACTATACTGTTAACAATAATCAGAGCTACTATAAGCTACCGAGGTGTACAGGCAGGATACTGATGTGGTGGTCCCTTCCTCTCTAGAACTGAGCAGTCATCTTCCCTCTTCTTTCTCCAGAGTTCAATCCTCTCCTTTTCTCTCAACCATCAACAGCAACTGCCAAGATGGCAAGACCTTACCTCCCTGCTCTCTCCTCCACTCCAGCTTTAAGAAAAGCAACACTAAGCAAGATACTGCCATTATAATGCTTCCAGATCACCCGTTTGTGTTCCGAGTTGACATTGTCCCCCTCATCCATTCTTCATAGAATCGCACAATCATACAATAGTTTGGGTTGGAAAGCACCTTTAAAGGTCATCTAACCCAATCCCTCTGCAATGAGCAGGGACACCTTCAACTAGACCAGGTTGCTCTAGGTCCCGTCCAGTCTAACCTTGAATGTTTCCAGGGATGGGGCATCTACCACATCTCTTGGCAACCTCTTCCAGTGTTTCACCACCCTCATGATAAAAAATTTCTTCCTTATATCTAGTCTGAATCTACCCTCCTTGAGTTTTAAACCATTATCCCATTCTTGCTCTAGGGTAACAGTGATGATAATGACCAGCAGAGAGAGCACAGAAGGGGGGAAAAAAAACCTCAAGTGACATAATTTGCCTTGGACATTTATTCCTCGTGGGACTTGGCACATTGCCATCAGTGTTGAGCAATTCAGCAGGAAAAGGTATTTTGAATATTTATTACATTCTCTGACCTTTATGGAGCTGATGGATGCAAAGTTCAATATGAAAACCCACCAACCTTCAGACAGTGACACAAACCCTTAAGCTTGTGATATTAATTCCTGTAAGAATACTAAGGGTAACAGTGTTTCTTATCAGGTAAAAGGAGTCTGAGGAGGAGGGAGAACAATCAGCCAAAGCTAGGAACCAAAAAAGCAGTTTTGGATGGACTACGAAAAAAGTCTAGTGGATGTTATGTCAAACCTTAGTAGCTGCAGGTACTGTATCCGCCTTCCTACATGCTGATACTGAAATAAGAGGCTGCAAAACTTAGATTTGTATTTCTCTGTGGAGAGTGTAGAAACACTCTTAGTCTAGAACTCTTTCATCTCCAACATTCTAACAAATGTAGTATGCATTTTTCCAAGCTCACTGGGCATTGAACATCACAGATACACGTGATCAAAAAGGAATTAAGCAAGTTAATTCAGTTGTCTCCCACCAGGCCTATTTTCAACACCGGTAGCATTACAGCTTTTATATGTGATTATTTTTAGCATTAGTAAATAGCAGTAGGGCTGGTCTCTGGCAGGTGTGGGAGGGAGCACTGGACTTTATTACCTGCTTTGTTACAAACCTCCTAGTGAACCTTACTAAATCGCTCTGTGCTTTTCTCACCTATGGAAAATAATTCCTGTCACTCAGAAGCTTGCAGGGTTTGATTTAGTAATATTAATAAAGTTCTTAGATGTTAAACCAGAGCAACCCTTTATGATTGTTTACAGAAAGCTGTTGTTGCAATTGGTAAACACTGGCTTGCTCTGCAGGGAGATGACAAAGTTCGTGGGCTCTCAGCACACAGCCTGCCATTCCCCAGCCAAAAAACCACCAAAGCAGTCAGCTGGTTGAGAGAAAAAGAATGGACAGAATTCTGGAGAAAGAAGAGGGAAGGCGACTGCTCAGTTCTAGAGACGAAAGGATTGCCACATTAGTATCCTGGAAACAATGGAAAGAGCCTGGATCAGGGCATAGAGCAGGAGGGATGCTGTCAGCTCTTTCCACTGTCCAGGCCAGGACAACGTCCCCTTCCACCTTTCAGTCCTGACAATTACTGTAATTCTTGGGAAAAGAATAATCAGTCTAATCAGAGATGTATGTAATGATAAGCAGTACCAGATGCTTCAGCATCCCCTTCCTTTAACCCCGCGATGTGTAAGAAAAGGGAGCTTCTTTCTGCTGTCTTGGCTAACGTGTTCTCAAGCCACAATCCATTTTATTATAGAAGAAGCTCCACCTGTACCCCCACTGTCCCCCTTGCGCACAGGAGACCCAAGCAGCGGGTGAAGGCACATGGGTGGGAGCCGCTCTCCCCCTGCAGAAGGCAGCTTTCCCCCCCGACTTTGCCCTAATAAATAGGGCACCCAGCGGGAGACAAAACCGGCGCCCCCGGCTGCCGCTGCGGGTACTCGCTCCTCGTCGGGACACGCGGCGATCGCCGCCACCCCGGGCCCGAACGGTGGTGAGGTGAGGACGGGAGGCGGGGGAAAGGCCAGCAACCCCTCAGCCAGCTCCCGTCTGTCCCTTGCAGTCGCTCCCCGCCGGAACTATTCGCCCTCCCCAGCCTCTGGAGGCGCCGCGGGACCCGCAGGACGAGCGGGCGCTGTGGGCGGCCACAGGAGGGACCGCCCCGGGCCCCGCCAACGGCCGAGGCCAGTCCAGGCCACCCTCCCGCTGCCGGGGCAGCGCGACGCCACCTGCGCATGCGCCCTCTCCTCTCCCTCCCCTTGGGTTGTTCCACACCTCCTCTCAGAGGGGAGGGTGGCTTAAAAAATGCAAGCTTATCCCTCTATGCATCACTTTTAGGTAAACAGTATAGATTCTACCCCGATATAAAGGGGAGTTTTATTACTTTACAATGAGTCATAGTGCGTGCCGCTGCAAGGAAGGGCGGGAAGCGCTCTTTGGCATTTTACCCCCCCCCTTTCTGCGGATATAGGTCGGTCCGGCTCGTCACCTTCTCCGCTCCGGAAGGGGCGGGGCGAAGCTGAGGGTCAGTGCGGGCGTCGGGCGCGCGCCGCCGCCGTTGGGTGAGGCGGGCGCGCGCTGGCCGG